>JAMPIV010017043.1:482500-624192 GCA_024509875.1 Oreohelix idahoensis
GTTACATGGCTCAGCTATGTGTTCCATGACTCAGCCATATGTTCCATGACTCAGCCATATGTTCCATGACTCAGCCATACGTTCCATTACGACTCAGCCATATGTTCCATGACTCAGTCATATGTTGCACGACTCAGCCATATGTTCCATGACTCAGCCATACGTTCCATAACTCAGCAATGGAATCAATGAGAAGACAATATATACAAAGATAAGACAGGAGGAAATGAAGATGCTGATGGTGACAAAGGAAATAACTGTTCATCATCATCATTTATTTCTCCAGCTCTCTAGGGTATGAACATTACTAAAGCTGGCCCACTTGCAGGAAGCCTGCATCAAAGTATTAACGTGTTGTAGTTTCTGTATCAATTTATTTTACATGATGGGAATACAATTTTCATTATTGATGTTTTGTTGTTTCGGTAATCGTCTTGGAGATTAGTAGTTTTTATGTTTGTGCAAGATGAGCTGCCTTGAGTAGTGTTACGCCATGTTTCCTTATGACTTCTGTTACGCTGTACATCCTTTGGCTTCTGGAAGTCCCTTTGCCTTGTATCAAAATCTTCTGCTGTTGACGTCATGTGACAGTTAGCTAATTTGATTGTTGAAGTCACGTGACATTACCTAATTTGGCTGTTGATGTACTGTGACGTTAGCTAATTTGGCTGTTGATGTCATGTGACGTTAGTTAATTTGACTGTTGAAGTCATGTGACTATCGCTAATTTGACTGTTGAAGTCATGTGACGGCAGCTAATTTGACTGTTGAAGTCATGTGACGGCAGCTAATTTGACTGTTAAAGTCATGTACCCGTAGCTAATTTGATTACATTCTGACGAGCAGTCCGTATAATTTTATGTTCAGTCTCTCTATGTGGGGCTCCAGTCTTTCTATGTGGGACTCCAGTCTCTCTATGTGGGGCTCCAGTCTCTCTATGTGGGGCTCCGTGTATTTCCCCGGGGCCCAGGGTCTCTTAAGAGACAAAGACAAAATAGGACTACTATAACCTCATGCATGTCGTACTAGGCATGAAGTTGAGCATAAGCCCTGCAACCTTGTCACGTGAAACAAATTGCCACAGAAACCACAGCTGCAAGAGCACGCGAAAGCTTGGTGCAGGCTTCATGAAAGGGAACCAGCTAGAGTTGTAGCTTCATGCAAGGGAACCAGCTAGAGTTATAGCTTCATGCAAGGGAACCAGCTAGAGTTGTAGCTTCATGCAAGGGAACCAGCTAGAGTTATAGCTTCATGCAAGGGAACCAGCTAGAGTTATAGCTTCATGTAAGGGAACCAGCTAGAGTTGTAGCTTCATGCAAGGGAACCAGCTAGAGTTGTAGCTTCATGCAAGGGAACCAGCTAGAGTTGTAGCTTCATGCAAGGGAACCAGCTAGAGTTGTAGCTTCATGCAAGGGAACTAGCTAGGGTTGTAGCTTCATGCAAGGGAACCAGTTAGAGTTGTAGCTTCATGCAAGGGAACCAGCTAGAGTTGTAGCTTCATGCAAGGGAACCAGCTAGAGTTGTAGCTTAATGCAAGGGAACCAGCTAGAGTTGTAGCTTAATGCAAGGGAACCAGCTAGAGTTGTAGCTTCATGCAAGGGAAACGGCTAGGGTTGTAGCTTCATGCAAGGGAACCAGCTAGAGTTGTAGCTTCATGCAAGGGAACCAGCTAGAGTTGTAGCTTCATGCAAGGGAACCAGCTAGAGTTGTAGCTTCATGCAAGGGAACCAGCTAGAGTTATAGCTTCATGCAAGGGAACCAGCTAGAGTTGTAGCTTCATGCAAGGGAACCAGCTAGAGTTGTAGCTTCATGCAAGGGAACCAGCTAGAGTTGTAGCTTCATGCAAGGGAACCAGCTAGAGTTGTAGCTTCATGCAAGGGAACCAGCTAGACTTGTAGCTTCATGCAAGGAAACCAGCTAGAGTTGTAGCTTCATGCAAGGAAACCAGCTAGAGTTATAGCTTCATGCGCCATAAGGAGGGTGAGGTGGGACGCTGTCTGCACATATTGCGTGTTCTTTTTATTATTATTACTTCAGGAAAATAGCTTCCCCTGTCCACATTCGAAACCTATACTCATTAGGTTAATTTATGTTTGATTGCTCCTGCTGTTGTTACATAGTAATGCTCGTTGCTCTGGTACGTCTAGGGTGAAATGTCCTAACGATTATATGTTTTCTTCCGAAATACACAACAATGCGGGCTCTTTAACTGGCCCATTCAACGATAAGGAAATAAGACAGTTTTCCTTCATAAAAGAACTCAGTATCCTTTAATAAACTTATATCCAATGAAGCATACATATCAGTTCGTAAAGATTGATCCTTAATTACAGAACATCATCATGACAGGATTATCCCTGTTCCTAAAGCATCCCTTCTATTGTATAATCCACATCCCTTAAGAAAGGTGAACACTTCGTAATAAGTTCCCATTGGAACGCAAAATGAAAACACAGCCAAAATCCAGCTGGTAACACTGCTCAAGGGTTTTCGTCAACACCTTGGTCCTACACATAACAATCATACGTCATATCTCTGGTGCGCATCATTTTCAATATTCCAAATAGTGCCGCATTTATCAGCACTGACTCAAACTCAATAAATCTAACATGTGGTGTGCATGGGCAGACACCACAGAGGGCAAAGATAATGATGATGTAACTGATGCTTGGTTTTGTTCAACCAACATCCTTATCTCCTTGTTTTGTTCAACTAACATCCTTATCTCCTTGTTTCTTATTCTGTCTCTTATGGCGACATTTCCAGCTTTTCTCAGACATCTCAAATGTTGTTATCTTCATCATCTGTACTTCAAATATTCACCATGTTTGCAATTTACAGCAAAGCTCTGGTATGAATATACTATTTATCAGCTGCAGCTTTGTATCTACGGAATTAGTTTTTTTGTGTGTGTGTGTCTAATGCAGAGGAGGACTGAGCAATAGTGCAGCATTCGACGGTCCAGAAGTAGTGGGTTCACTCTCCCCTAGCCTCCATTTAGCTTAATCAACTGTCAGTCAAGTAAACAGTCGCCTTATTGCCCGGGAAATCACTGTCAGCCCGCCCCTGTCTATATGTATACAAATATATATTAACATATACATACGCGTTCAAAATTTCGCACGTTTACCCGCACAGCTTGATGATTTTCGAAAGTCCCGGGCCCGTCTCTTTTTACCGTACGTGCAAAGATATTGTTTGGCACGTCCATGATTCCCGCTTAGCACGTTTAAATTTTCATCATGTCTTGTTAAGACCCGTGATTCATCTGATGCGCGAAAGTCGATTCGAATCCTACGGCCTAAGCCCCTGTAACCCTCGACATAAATATTGTTGGACAAGGATTGTTTCTTGAAAAGAGTGCGCTGAAGAAAGAGGCGTTGTTTTGCAATTTCGGCTGTCTTTTATTTTTCTAAGCCACTTATCAAAACAAAGCGGGTTTGCATCGTCTGCTTCTCGCGAGTTGTCCTGGTCGCAGATGCGCACGACCACGTGATATAGTTAGATGAATGGCAGCAAGGTTCTGGCAGCGACGTTAGTTTCGACGATTATATTGATTGTGACAACAGCAACAAAAGATTAAAAAAATAAGGTTGCTGCTTGAACTTTGCACACCCGTCCGCTACCTGTCCAGTAGCTGCACTATAACAGGCTTCCTCAGAAAGCTATGGATTTTGCTGGATTGACATAAATAACTTCTAACCATTATTAAATGAATGCCATGACATACACAGCCGAGCTACCTGACCCTAACAACCTGAACAATAACTAAAATGTAAAAACACTATCGAGACGAATAATAGAGTACAGTCAGGGCCGGATCTGGGTATGATGAGGCCCTAAGCTATAGGAAGCTGTGGAGGCCTTATTTGGCAATTGGTAACAGAGAATAAAGCCGTGTAACAGCTGAACTTGGCAGGAATGACGGCAAGGTGCATAACAAATCCACGCAGGTGGGAGGAATGGTTGCTTCATTAGAGCTTTACAAAAATGGGGCTATTGCACTATAACTATATCTATAACATTTTGTGCCGTTAAGTTCCCCCAACCTAGCTACACCGCTGTTAGAGAGGCCCTTTCAGACTGTGAGGCCCTACGCTGTAGCTTGGTTAGTTTATGCCTAAATCCGGCCCTGAGTACAGTACATTCAGCATACACAATCAAGAAAATACAAAATAAATTTTAAAGCGTCCGGATATAACCAACAGTTCCATCTATGATAAATGGTTGAAAGCGGCGTGCTACGAAAAAACGTAGCAAACGTGACCAAAACAAATTAATTGTCTTCGAGCTTTTGTCACTGGAAGAAAAAATGAAACAGTATCTAGCAGTAGCTTACTAAGAGGGCACGAGGGGTGGTCCTGCCCGGGTGACAGCCAGGAGTGGGGCGCAGTCAGACACAGCTATGACAGTACTGTAATGTTTAAAATACCTGACCACATATACAGCACATTGCATGAAGCAGCTGATATACTAGCAAAGAAGGGAGCACAAATACCAACTGACCAACCATGGAGTATGTTAACAATGAAACAAATAAAAAAATGACTAAAGAAGATTGGCTGAACACGTGTGTGCACAAGCAAAAACTGGAAGTAGTCTCTTCAGGGGCTATTACTAACAGCCCCGAATACGGAAGATGTTATCAACCATACTGAACGGAAATATCAAACCAAAATCTTCAGATTGAGAACAGGTCACTCCACATTAAATGGCCATAGAAACAGAATATGCTCACAAAATATAACAAAATGTAGACACTACCCAAACCCATCGGAGACGGTACAAAACCATCTACTACTGTGCCCAGCACTCCAGGGAATGAGACAACTCCTCCTACCACACAACCCATCCATAGGCATTACGCTTTATGGCAGCCGAAAACAGCTTATCCGAACTGCGCAGTACCACGTCATGACATCCAGGTCACCAAAAGCTCAGTGACAGTGGATCAAGGTCAAGTCTATGTTTTAAAAATCTACTTGCACGCAAAGTTTTTATTTTTTCTGTGTGTTTATTTATGAGGGGTGCTAAAGGTAGGATCCGAACCTTGTGCCAATACTTGATCATGTGAGCTCCCTGGTACCTAGCAGAAAGATTATTTACTTTTTTTTTTTTTTTGTCCACCCTTTGCCGTGAAGCGTTGTGGGGAGCTGAAATTTTCGTTCTTGTACCAAGCGTGTCGCCATTGGCTGGTGTCAGTCCGTGTTGATGTAGGATTTCTCTAATATTATCTATCCATCTTCTTCTTGTTCTTCCTCGTGCTCTAAATCCGGGTCTTCTACTGTTGCAGGCATGCGGTGGTAATTGATCCGAGCTCCCTACTCAAACGATGACCATACCACTATATCTTCTATCTCTCTTTGTATTTGATTAAGGATGTGACATTGTTTCAACAACAAAAATTACAACAACAGCTACTCTTACAAATACTACTCCTACAAACTACCATTATTAATACTACAACTTAATACTGCATACACTGCCGTCACTATCACTACTCTGGTACTGTTATTATTGCTACCACTACTTTAAGTACTACCGCTGTGCTACTGCTATTATACTAGTCACAAAAAGTAGGGGATATTTTAAGATGGTATGTATTATTTTACAAAAGAGTGAATTTCGTATTTTAATGGTTGAATGGACATATCGAGCACGCTCTTCTCCACTCTCACGTGCAATATCATGTTGACCTGGTGACTCGTGATGAGTAAGCCAATCCCAAGAACAGAGGTGGGGCCCATCCGTAAAGTTCACACATTATTCTTTTTCACAAAAATGCGTGTATCTCGGATTTGATGAACACTACTCACCATGGACAGGTATAAAAAGACTCTGCAACAGATAAAAAAATTGTCTTCGTCATGGAACGTTTGACAGAACAGCAGAGATGGATAGGCATAGGCATGTTGCAAACCGGAAGTCGGCAAGTGGATGTTGCTCGGAACCTCAATGTTTCACAGTCAGTTGTCAGCAGACTGTGGAACAGGTATCAAAATTTCCGCACAGTGGCTGATCTGCCTCGGACTGGCCGCCCAAGAGTCACTATACGCCGCCAAGATCAACTTCTTGTTACTCAGGCCCTCAGAACTCGGACTCTAAATGCTACTCAACTTCAGCAACACCTTCAACAGACCACTGGGATCCGGGTCTCAACTCAGACAGTACGAAACCGTTTGCACCAAGTGCAACTGGTCTCACGCAGACCGTTTGTAGCGTTGCCCATGTCACCACAACACAGGCGAGCAAGAATGGATTGGTGCCAACGTCATCATCGATGGACCAATCAACAGTGGGCATCAGTGATGTTTTCTGATGAGTCCCGTTTCGTTTTGGATTTTCATGATCGTCGAATACTTGTCTGGCGACGGCGAGGTGAGCGTTACCAGCCTCCTGCAACTGTTGCACACAACCGTTATGGAGGTGGCAGTGTAATGGTGTGGGCAGACATCTGTATGAATGACAGGACCGACCTTCACATATGCCAGGTCAATATCACAGGGCTCTACTACCGTGACAACATCATCGAGCCTATCGTTGTGCCATTTGCTCAAAGGCACGGCCCAGATTTCATCTTCCAGGATGACAATGCACGTCCTCGCCGTGCTCGCGTCGTCCAAGATCACCTTTAGATGCAGCATATCCGAACGTTGCCGTGGCCACCGATGTCCCCCGACCTGTCTCCTATTGAGCATTTGTGGGACCTCCTGAATAGACGCGTCCCACAACGTCCAGCCGCTCCACAGACTCTTCAGCAGTTAGCCCAGGCCCTTAAGCAGGAGTGGCAGAGAATTCCTCAAGACAACACCAGAAGGCTTATTTGCAGTATGAGACATCGTTGCAATGCATGTTTAGCGGCAAACGGGGGCCCTACACGTTTTTAGAAATATTGGAATACGTTTGTGAAAATGAAGTACCTACCCCGCCTTGGTTGCCAGTGCGACTAAAATCATGTGAGTAAAGCCATAACACTTCTTATATCGCAAATGTCTTGTTATGATTCTCAAGTTTACTTGTACGAAGGAATAAATGAACTAATTTGAAATATATTGTCTTTGGATAACTTTTAAATTCAATATCCCCTACTTTTTGTGACAGGTATACTACTACTTCAACTGATACTACTACCACTATTACCCATACTGCGCTGCAACAACTATTATTACCCCTACTTCAACTACAACAGCTACTACGATTACTACTGCTACTTCAACTGTCTTCAACTACTACCACTACTGCCCTGCTACTACTATTAGCTTCAACTGCTACTACAACTACTGTAGCTGCTACTATTACTGCTATTACTATTACTACTACTTACATTATTACTACTTTTCCAAACAACTACTAAAACTAATAGTAGTACTACTATTAGTACTACTTGTGACCGCATGGCTTACTACACTACTATTTATACGTGTTAGAATATAGAAATAACAGACGTAAAGCAAATAAGGCGTTTTCGCACAAAAAGCAGGGTCATTAAAGTTTAGTTGGCAGTCACGACGAAGAGAGACAAAGATAGTGCAGTCCCAGGGAAAATATTAAATGCGTGTTTTGAATGGAAAATTTTGTGAAGTGAGAGTTGCTATTTTGGTTTTTTCCGTTGTTTAGAGAGAGAGAGAGAGACGTATGGAAAAAGTCGAAAAGCTGAGAAAACGTGTGCAGGTGTAGATAACTGTACCGTGTGAAAAAAGAAAGCATCGTGTGAAAATTGGCGGGAAAAAAGAAGAAATAGTATAAATAGGAGAGAAGTGCAAGAAAGGGCAGTGATTTCAGGATTTATGATTCCAATGATTCCATGATTTTGGACTTTTGAAGATTTTATAAATAGTGTTAAATGAACTTCGTCGTTGAGAATATCAAGACAAGTTTTTAAGTAGACAAGTTAGTATATTATTCTCTTATATATATATATATATATATATATATATATATATATATATATATATATATATATATATATATATATATATATATATATATATATATATATATATATATATATATATATATATATATATCATTGTGGATATATAAATGTTCCTCTTGGATAACCAACCATCATTGTGAAATTTACAGTGTTTGCCTAATGACATCAATAAACTCTAATTGAATTTTCTACAATTGCTGTGTTACAGTTGGATCATTTGAAAACCATTATACGAGATTGCTTATCACTAAACCTAAAGGGAAGAATGAACCTGGAAAGAAAAATGAGCAAAAGTCAAGTATTACCATCTCTGGCGGAAGGCCAGTTAGCACTTGAATAACAACAACATCAAAAGGATTAACTCCAATTGAAAATAAAATCAATATAACTACTTGCACATTTAACTGACGCGGGCACATACTCCTAATACTACTGCTTAGACAGCGCAGACTACGCTGGCTTGGCCATGTCCGCCGCACGGAAGATGGTCGCATCCCGAAAGATATCTACTACGGACAACTGACAGATGGCAAAAGAATAGTTGGGCGACCGCAGCTGAGATTCAAAGATGTGTGCAAGCCCGCTGGGAGGACAGCATTAGACAATCTTTGAAGACCGAGGACTAGAATGGAACCAAGCCAGGAGGAAGACAGCCGATAGAATAGTATGGCGCTCTCTCTTACAAACCGCTACACCTCACGGTAGATGAGAAACGACTAAGTAAGTAAGTAAGTGCAAGAGAGACATGAGGGCACTGGACAAAAATCCAGCAACCTGAGAGGATGAAGCTGCCGATTGCAGCCACCTCATTGGGCGAAAAGAAGCTCTCACAGCAAGCAGAAGAGAGAAAAAACGTCGAAAGAAACACCAGGAAATTAACCAGATGAGGGCTGTCACCACTGGGGCGCATTCCCATAGTCCGGTATGACTGAAGGGGCTATTATTACTATTATGATTATAATATTACTGCTACAAATACGACTTTTTCTGCTTCTACAATTATTTCTATTACTAATACTAAAGGGTATTATTACTATTACTAAAAGTAATATTACAATGAGCAAGTGTACAACAATGACTGGAGAAGAATTAAAGCCAACATCTTAAAGTTTCAGAATCTGCAACACACGTAGAAGACTGAGAAGTGGGAGTAGTTTAATAGAGTTTAACTTGACTAATTACATAACAGCTCTTTAACTTCAAAATGTGTGTGTGTGTGTGTCAATGGACAGTTATTAAAATTTTTGCCTGAAAGCCTGTGTCCTGAATATACACTGTATGATTGTCTGGGTTCCTTCCTCACGTGAACGCTGCATAAAGTTGACCCTGAGCAAAGACTGCTTCTGGTAAGGTATATACCGCTGTGATCAAACGATTGTCTCTGTGCTTTGTTCATGGATAAGGCAAAAGATAAATTTAATCAACACGCCAAGGCGCAGGCAATCAATGTTCATTGGGTACGTCATTAGATGAGAAATTTAGAGAATCTGGTGACAACTCGAAAATTCAACTCAAAGAGAGAAAGAAGAAGACAAAGAGAGAAATATCTCCACAAACTGATCACTAGATATGGGAAGAACTAGAAGACACAGCCGATTCAAGTCACGCCAGTGACAGTAGGGAATGCAAAGATGTAATCGCCAACTCCAGTGAGAAGGTGCACAATGAAGTAATAAAAATATAAAATCTTCCTGCTTCAAGCAAATACTTGAGTTGTTGTCACGAATATTTCCGTTTCAAGAACATAATCAAAATAACAACAATCCATTCCCCATAAACAGACAACAATGAAAGTGCAAATGATTATGTAGAGCAAAGGTCGGAACAACTCATCTTGATTTACCGGCCTATCCAAAGGCATCATCGTAGGTGGTGAAAATGGAAGACAAAACATGTTAACCTAGGTAAATTACATAGTAACCTGTGTCCCGCCAAGTTTAAAGATACTATCACCGCATTCCCAGTGGAAACCCGCAAGTTAGTTTACTTTACTTTGTTCGTGAACTGTGAAACATGGAAAGAGATGTTTTCTTTGAAGTGAAGTGATAAAATAATTAGTTTTAACTATTCACCGCTCTAATGTTGGGCCTGCAGGAAACAGATCTTGTGGCAGAGATAAGTTACATAAAGGATGGGCTTATTCTAAATTCCAGATCCTCTTGGGACCCTCGCCGGTGCTACGGAGTTCATAAACTGTGCTAAGATCCTCCTTGTGTGATCTAAGGGAGGAGATCGGAGCACTGATGAAGTTGTCCGCGTACAATGAAGATTGTCCTTAAAACCAAAACCAAACCAATCCAGAAACCCTGAAACCTGAAAACCTGAAACCTGAAAACAACAGACATGATTTATCTGGTTCTAAAGTAGATCCCCACAGATGCTAGGTTTCCTGTCGCTAGTCACTAATGTTGAATATTGTATTGAATGATATAAACACCATAATGGACAACAAATATTGTATTGAATTATATAAACACCATAATGGACAACAAAGGGGAAACGGGGTGGGGGGGGGGGGGGAGAAGAGAAGGACAAGTTAACATATAGAGAACCGATACAATAAAATCATATTTATTACTCAGTCAGCGTGTAATCTTTGTTTTATTTGTTTGTCCGTCTAAATGTCTGTTAATTTGTTCACCTGATTATCTGTCTCTATCTTCTCCCCCTCATCTTATCCGATCGTTCTGATTGTCAGTGCCATACCTTCTCTCCCTTAGTAAATTATAATTAATGATAATTTTCATTGCCTTCCAGCAACAAAATTAATGAAAAATAAGAATTTCATAATATTCACCAGAATGAAACAAAAGAATATCTCTAGAGATTTGAATAGCATTCTTGAAAAAGAATATGTTTTGTTGTCCCCTAGGGAAATCTGGATCGCTTATTTCCGATTTCCTCGACCCAGAGTGATCATGTGGTCGGTCCAGACATGCGCACAAATACATAGGCCATACAATTTATGCTCTGAAACTCTTTGATGCTGTGCCCTGTTTGTGAGAGCTGAAATGTTTATAGATATAAGCTCTGCCTATGTCTTCTTCTTCTTTGATCCTTAGCCGCCGACCGTCAAAGCAGTCAGTGGCCATCACGCCTAGTGGCGTCTTGTAGGGCAACAACAAATTGATTCCACTTTGCTCGGTCAGCGGCCATCCTTCGTACAGTGCCCCAACTCTGGTTCATTCTTTGCATCTCAGCTTCCACAGTCCTCCACCAGGTTGTTTTTTGGTCGGCCTCTCTTTCGTTTTCCTTCAGGGGTTCAAAGCATAGCTGTTCTTGTGATGGCATCGGGGTCTCTTCTGAGGACATGACCAACCCAGCTCCAGCGTCTGCCAGCTATGATGGTGTGCATGTCCTCTTGCTTGCTACGGGTAAGCAGATCTTGGTTAGTGATGGTATTTGGCCAAAAGATACGGTGAATTTTTCTTAGGCATGTTCTGCCTATGTGCAATGGCATAATTATGAAGTGGGGCCCCTACCGTTCTCCAGCCGCTTTAGAATTTTTTTTTTCTAAAACAGGTATTGGGCTATTTATTTCGTATGCTAGAAACCCGAGGGTTGCCGAATAGGGGATTTCTTTCAGAATTGGGAATGTGCATAAGAAAGAAAAAAAAAACATACGCATATACACACTCGCACAAAATATATAAGAAATTAATAAATAAATATTTGCTGCGCTGAGCTGATTCAAATTAACTACATAACATCATCATCAGAGGCAATATCTTCAGAAACTAGCCAGTGTACCGCCAAGTAATGACGGAAAGGAATTATGGTGTGCATTTTGTGTTAATGTTCTGAGAACTGTACTTTTTCTACTGCGTTTATTTACTTTTGTATTCCATTCTCTTCCATCCTTCACCCTTCACCAAGCAAGTGTCAACATTGAGATATTTGAAATCTATGATTAAAAAAAAGGACTAAATATGAAATCATGGAGAGACAGAATAAAACAATATAACAAGACAAGAAAAGTCTGAGACATGAGTGTGACTATAAAAATTAATGGAAACGATGAATCAAAACGTCAAATTTAGGTATGTCACAGTAAAAACGTAAATGTCCCTAACTGACCATGGTACGCTGCAACAATACAACACTTCTAAACATTAACAAGGAAAATAAAACTTTCTGATTAATCCTCTACTCCTATTTCAATTTTTTTTAAATTCATGACGAAAAATATCCTGTTCAATCTCTGAATATATATATATTGTTAAGAACTAAGTATAGTATGGGTGTGGCGTGTATAGGTGGTAAACAACACTGACTTGTATGAATTAACATGACGCCACTGGTTACAGTTCCATGACATTTATTTGACTGTTACGCAAGTCCTGAATACCAATTACATCGTCCAGCACACGGACATAATACTCAAGCTAGCATTGAATGTAGGAAATAACTCTTAACCCCACTATTCATGGACTGGCTTCACTGACGTACAAAGACAGCACACAAAACGTCCCTATATGCGGTATACATCCCTCGCACCAAAACATTCACCAGATGTGAATCACTTATCACAAGTCATTGGCGGCATGAGATGTCGCCATATAGATTCTCTAAAAATCACTCTCAGGCAGGAACCAGACAACGCCTGTATTTACTCCAACATAATTTCAACATAACCACAAGGCGGGCAATAAACAATGCCTTACTCCACAGTAGCTCAAAGGCGGGACCAACTCATCGCCTTAACATGTTCTCCACAAACACTACCAAAGTTCCTCCAGGAACACTCCTTGGCGGGAAGACATCGCCTTTACAACATTAGGTAAGGCCTATACCACAATCAATATATCCATCACAACTGTGGTTTCCCACGGTCACAAAATACGAGAACACAGCTCGACAACAAATCACACACTGTCTCTAGTCACATTCGGGTACTCTCTCAGTCACCCAGACTTGTGTTTACCAAATACGCTTTTCTCGTGCGTGTCGTAAGTGTATATTGGTGCAAGTACAACAGTAGTTGTCGCCGGAGATGGCCCATGGAATGTTATCACGAAGGTCTCCAGAAATTGGATCGTTAAGAAAGAAAGAGACCTATTCGAGAAAAGGATAAGAATGTGAATGCTCTCTACTTGATAATGTTTTCTAATAAATTCCGAGAAGTGTTCTATTTCCCCACGACCTTAGCTTCTGCCTTTAGATCCCGTAACAGAAAGAGTCCCCAACCTCATCCAAATGTAGAATTTCACCTATATGTAAATATTTAACACCGACAGCACGAGTGATACATTAACGAACTAGACATTGATCAAAACGGTTATTGGGTTTATTAATTAAATATATACACAAATAGGGTTAGTACAAAATAAAAAGTAATGATGGTGAAAGACAATTCACATACACACAGATGATATATAAATAATGTAGTTAGTTTAATCGGAGAGAGAACCTTTGTGAATAGTGAAATAATGAAATGATATATTAAGTGTTATCACATTGATGTCCAATCTACACTGTCTATGTGTCTCTTGTCACGAAGTGGTTTTATGTTTATAGAGTGTGCCTGAATGAAAGCAAGACCCTAGTATGAGAAAGTCTGAGAAGATAGAATTTAGATGGAAAATAACATGCCTGTGGACAGGTGAGACTATTGGCTCAAGAGATAGACCCAGGATTTGAATCTCCCCCTGCCGCTTCGTGACTAAAAAAAATGGCTATAGTCTCCCCACCTCTGACTGCCTTGAAACACAAGGAGATAAGGTGTATAATTACGACCACAAACACCACTATACAGACAACATAGAGTAGGTATAGTAAAGAATAGAAGCTGATCCAGTAAATAATATATGTATATATTTATTTACATACAAGAAAACATAAAATGGCATCATACGTCATCAAGTCAGTCAATAGCGTGCACTGTTGCACGGCCTGGAAAAACCAAGGTAACAATTAAATTGAGAGACACTCAACAAAAAAAAACCCCAAATCACATTCACTCTTCCTGCCACCCTGCTGAGGAACAATAAAAATGGTTAGTGATTTAAACCAAATCTACTTTGGTGGGGCTGTCAACTTTTAGCCTCCACTCTCTAACACTAATAAATTTCTGTCTTAGTCCTGGTGACTCTTCCTCAACGAACGGCTACACAGCTTTTTACTAGTCAGGCGATAGGCGCCGATAACTACACCACAAGAAATGCTAAAAATAATAGACTTGGTTTTTCGAACGCAGACTCAGTGTCTATCCGTCCAATGGATACTGAACAGACCCTACTGGTCCTGTCTATTTTCTCCCTCCTTCTCTATCTTTCTCTCTTGATCTCAGTGTCTCTCTAACACTCGAGGGCTGATGATGCGGCATCTCCGTTACGCTCTTCTCTTGATTTCTATCAGGACCTAGGTATGGTAACCCTGTCACCTGTTCCTGATTTTGGTGATGACGATGTTCGGATATCAAGCATGAGGGACTTGATTAACTGTAGACAAAACTTCTCTGCTGCTGAATAGCTTCCCTCTTTTAACCCGCTCCGGAGTTAGAGGAAAAAAAAACACAGCCTTGATTTCAGGCTGTACAAAATGAAACTAGTCTCCCGGCCACCTGCCGTTGCTAGAGACTATAATAGCGATGCTCTCGGCTGTATGTTAAATAAACCTCGGTGTAAAGGGCAATTTTTACTATCTTGCAATATAATACATTTATATTCTTATTATGTTCGCAAATATTTTGGAAGCAAAGTATTTCCTTTTTTAGGTGCTTAAGGAGAAGTCATTTTTGGGTTGCTTCCCTTGAAAATAGTTCTGTCATCTTCGATCGGACTCCGCAGACGACTCTAGGCCTACTGCGATTTATTCTGTGGCTGGGTAGGAATAGATTGTTCTTGCTTCAGTATATCTATGGCCTGAATTTATACGTAGTGTTTGTATGAGTAGGACGAGTCTGTCTTATATATGGATATCTTTGCATTTCTAAGTCGAACTAATTTGGTTGTCGCTAGAAAAGGTCAAAGGCTATGCAGCGGAAGTATCGCTAGCAAGGGGTGTGATCCATGGCTGTCATCCTGTGAGGATGCCGAGTTTTGTTGTAGCAGGCTTTTTGCCGAAATAGTGATCTATATATGGATGGGGAAAAGTGATAATCATTTAGACATGTTGTATGTACTTTACCCCAGTGTTTATTCTCTTTTGCCAAGGAATGGCAAAGTTATATTTCGCATAAAAAGGTAAAACCACAATTTATTATGAACTTGGGCTTCGCCATCGTTGTTGATAAGCAGATGCACAGTGGTACTTTTAAAAAGAATATCCATTCAAAGGAAGAAGACATTCCTATGTATCAGCACTAGATTGTATGATATTATTCAATTACCTCTATGAGAGAAGCTATGAAGAAATGAGGACATTTAATGAATGACTAATTTTGGTCTATATTCTATAGTGAGTGAAGCTCACGAGAGAGAGAACAGCCATGTTGAAATTCATATACTTTGTATTTATCGAGTGAGAAAAAGGGATGCCTGTACTATCGCTCGATGAACCAAGAGATCACTGCTACATGTGAGAACCCATGTCTGGGATTCCTATATTATGAAATATATATATATTGAACTTTACGTGAAGGAATATTCGCTAGACGAGGTTAGGTCTAGGAGCCTTCCTATATATTGGTTATGGTCTGACGTGCCCAGTCAGTAAAGCCAGATGATTTACATGATGGAACGCTGAATGCTTATTTACGAATGCTCCATTATGATATTTGCCAAGCATGAATGCTAACTTAAGATGATATTCCTGTGATCAACATTATGCTGTCTATGTCGACATTTGTTCCTGTAACCATACACGTACTGTCCAAGTGTGCGTCCCATTAAATGTTATAAAAAGACCACCGTAGTTCCAGTACTTCTTGAATTCGAACAGTGTGAGTATGAGTGATGTACTACCAACCTGTCAACTCTATCGAATCATTCTACCATTCGCGTACTGACATTCAGATACACACTCATTGTTTACACTCACATTCTTGTCGGAGCCTCATCACGTTCCAGGACAAGATGACCTGTATGACCAAAACTGTGCTGGGTTTGATGAGTTGACAATCGTTACACTTTACTACACCAGTCCCAACATCTACATTTATCCACTGGTGGACATTCACATCATTTAACAAATAAAGCATGATTCAACAACTAGTAGCCAGTATGAGTTAACAACTACACAAAGAGTTTAACAACTGGTGTGCCAGCTTCCTGGGTCAACCTGCACAGTGACCATATTGAGAAGTAAACTACTGAGACCAGACGTTCCTTGGGGTCTGTTACGACACACAAATACATCAACAGTACAACTCTACAGTGATGTCAGCGTGACCTGTCCTGTCGAGAGTATGCAGTAACTAGGTCAGGGTTTGTTGACATTTGGTTCATTGGACATTTGCCATACAACTGACAGTGTTACACAGCAAGCTTGGTTGAAACATAGAACATTACACATCAGGACTGGAGAATATTTGACAGTGTTTGCGAAAGAAAATGTTATTGAACTGAGAAGTCCTACATTGATTGTTATCATTCAAATCAACGATGGAGCTTCTATTTCTGTGTTGAATTTAAAATAATTAGACCAGAAGTATTTGTTTAATAAAGTACCACAGTACTGTACTATTAGGCAGTGTAACTGAGCCTTCATTCCAACACATTCTTTCTGCAACACTCTATTTACATCATATTGCCATACTATTTATGCATTTATGTATTTATGTTTAACTATTTATATGTGATATTTGTTTGTATCCAGCGGGTTGTTGTTTCGGTTGGGCGGTGTCACACAGCAGAGTATCCCACGTAATAGAGGGTCTGATGTGTGCGTTTCTATAGGTGCAATTTTCTTGATTGAAAATTTGCTGCGACAGCTGTTGCTATTAGTGTTAGCTGTGAAGACTGTACTCATTGTTGTTTTTGTAATATTCCTCTGTTCTTTAGTTTGTTTTGATTTGTTTGTAATTTGTTGGTCTACCCTATTCTATCTTTCAGTTCTATTCTCAATTTATATTTATATACTGTGGCGTTATTTGTATTTGTTATCCTCTTGCGGTTTATCTTTTATTGTTTTTCCCATTTGATTTATTTCATTTCCGCAAATGTTTTCATGTTCTTCTGTATAACTGTTTTGTTTTGTGCCTGATCGACATACACTATTTAAAATATAGTTGATCATATAAATTGATGTACAAGAATCAACTGATAGTTAATTGCTATTACTAAAGGTACACAGTTGATGATATAAAACACTATTTCTGGTGCACTGCACTTATATTATAGAGTGAACCAGCAACTTATAGCTGTTATTATATAAGGATTTATACAAGACCTTTGTAAGGCTTGTTTCCCACAGTGATTGGGATAGTTAAGTACTATTTTTCCACAGGTTAAAAGTTATCATACAAGGTCTTTGATTAAGACTAAGAAAGTGAATTTATTTACTTTTGCAAATTACTGATCTTATTAGACAAGATGTCTACCTTAGATTATTTTATCACACAAGGCAGGGCTCTTGATAAGACTGGTCAGCAATTAGAACAATGGGCAGTTGCTCAATATGACAAAGCATTAGCTGCAGAAGAGAGAAAACTTGCTGCTGCTGCTGAAGAAAGAAAAGCATTGATTGAAGAAAAGAAATTAGAAGCTGAGGAAAAAAAATTACAAAGAGAGGATGAACAAAAGAAATTGCAGATACAGACTGATGAAAAAAGATTCCAGATGGAAATGGAAAAAGAGAAGAGAAAGGATGAAGCTACATCAGAAGAGAGAAAATTACAAGCTGAAGCTCAAGAAAAAAAAGCAATAAGAGAACATGAACACCAAAAAGAACTTTTAGCATTTGAGTTAGAAAAGTTAAAGTTAACAAACATAAGTAATGTTAATCAAGCATCTAGTGGTAATGGTAAACCCTTTACTTACAAGGTCAAGGTACCAGCGTTCAACCCTTCCAGTGATGACATAACATTCTGGCTAAATAGATTTGAACGCTCGTGTCGAGCACATAATGTGGACAAATCACAATATGCTAACCAGTTATCAGAAAATCTGAAAGGTGATTCTCTGACTAGTTTAAGTTTGGTTGAAGAGGCTGACAAAGATAACTATGATGTTATTAGGGCAGCCTTATTAAAGAAGTATCAGTTGTCTGAAGAGGGTTATCGGAAGTTGTTTAAGACAATGGTGCCTGAGGCAGGTGTAGAATTCTCAGAATTCATTGCAAGGACACGTCTTACATTTGATCGTTGGATTGAGCTATCCAAAACAGAAAAGACTTATGAAGCCCTTATGGACTTGATACTCAGAGACAAGATTATGTCAAGTATAAATAAACCTTTCCTCGAATTCTTACATGAGCGTAAACCTAAGTCTCTAAAAGAAATGGAACAGTATTGTACCCAATACGTCACTGCACATCCGGACGTAGCTATTAGCAACAGTAAGGTTAAAGAAGGTATGCCAGTTGCTTCTGCAACACCATACAACCCTAATCACTCTCACAAATTCCAAGGACCTCAAAATAGGTTTAATAAAAAAGGTAACTATTACAGTTATCAGAACCAAGGTAACCAATCATTTCAGGGTTCTTCTTCGAATACCTGGAGAAGAGCTGACAGCCCTCGATTCAGGGGTGGTCATAATTACAGGAACTTTCGCAAAGGAAGTCATTCTAGAAACTATCCAAGTTTTCCTTCATGGAGACAACAGGATCATAATTACCGAGATACTCATTATAATGAATATGATGATAGTAACCAAAGGAGCTATGATTCAAACCCGAGTAGGGGTTATAATAGTGGAAACAATGATAAGTACAGAGGCAATAATAACAGAGGTAGAGCACAATTCAAAAAACATAAAGCTCATTACCAGGCGAACTCTGCACAGCAAGAGTCCCACGAAGCCTATAAACAAAATAAAGATAATGATGACTCTAATAATATGGCATGTGCCGCTTTTGATTTTGGGAGAGCATCTCAGTGCCCCCAATGCAAAACATTATTTGAGCCAACCACAGTGTCTACTTTAAGCTGTGGCCATCCTCTTCCCGCTCTTCCTGCGTCAATCGCGCATGATGGGAGAGGTTCTCTTGTCTTACACAAAGGTTTAGTAAATGACAATCCAGTCTCAGTACTTTTTGATTCTGGATGCACAACTATTGGGGTTAGGCAGTCACTCATAGATCCTTCTCATTCTACAGGCAAAGTAGTCAAATGCGTAACATTTGGCGGCACCATAGAGAAATACTCTACCGCTATCATTAGGATTGCTACTCCTTTCTTCACAGGAGATGTACACGCATGTCTTTTGCCGAATCCGATCGCTGATCTTATCATCGGTCGCATTCACGGAGTCAAAGAATGCACTCCGGAGCAAATTTCCGTTTGGGAAAATCAAAATATGCAATCTGCTAATGCAGTAGTCACTAGAGCTCAAGCTCTCAATATGCCTGAAACTTCATCTGTTGAAGATAATGAAGTGCATAACCAAGATGATCCCTTGGTAATTTCTCGTGACTCGTTTATAAAACAACAAGAAGAAGATCCGACTCTTAAGAAATTCTTCACTCTTGTAACGAAAGGTGATCCGAATAAAGATTCAAATTGTAAATCTTGGATTACAATGAAGAATGGCGTACTTGTACGTATGGTGCAAGACTCCACTAAGTCAAGTCATTCTCAGATTCTTGTACCCAAGAATTTGAGAGTTAAGATCTTACAACATGCACACGACTCTCAGTGTGCTGGTCACATGGGTTTTTCCCGTACAAAGTCAAGAGTTCTTGCGGCTTTCTTTTGGCCTTTTGTGAACAAGGACATACGGATCTATTGTCGATCCTGTAAAGTATGTCAAGAAGTCAAATCCAAAGGTCCTCGTCATGCTGCGCCTATTCAGGCTGCAGATATTCCTATTCGTCCATTCCAGAAAATGGCGATAGACATCATTGGTCCATTCAAGATCAAATCTGCTAGAGGACATCAGTTTATCTTAACGTGTGTAGACATGTGCACACGTTGGCCAGAGGCTATCCCTCTAAAGAGCATTACTACCGCTGACATTGCAGATGCTCTTTGGCTTATATTTTCTCGGCTGGGATTCCCCGGAGAAATATTATCAGATCATGGCACCCAACTGATATCGGATACCATGTCTCAAGTAATGTCTACTCTACAGATAGAGAGATCTTTGAGTAGCATCTATCATCCTATGTCCAATGGGATGGTCGAGCGACTAAATAGAACACTTAAGAACTTATTAGGGAAGATAACTGAGGATCATCCTCAAGATTGGGATAGGGTTTTACCCGCGGCCCTCTTCGCGTACAGAGAGGTCCCCAATGAACATACAGGGTTTTCGCCCTTTGAACTTGTCTTTGGCGCGCGACCGCGCGGCCCAATGTCTTTGCTGCATGATCTTATAACAGCTGACAATATTGACGATGACACAAAATCTTCTTACGAGTATGTCATCGCGCTGAGACAAAAGATTATCGAAGCATGCAAATTGGCAACGTCCTCTTCTGAATTTGCTAAGCAGAAGGCAAGACAATTTGCTAATAAGAAGAGAACTTTACGACAACTTTGTCCTGGTGACAAAGCATTTGTTTTGCTACCTTGTCGTGAAAATAGACTCCTTATTAGTTGGAAAGGTCCGTACGATATAATATCGAAAATTTCAGATGTTGACTACATCGTCGATATTAACGGGAAGCATAAAACCTTCCACATCAATATGCTTACGGAGTTCCATGAACGTCCTGACTATCTACAGCCTATTTTCCAGGCAACGGACGATTCTCATGTCAAACATGGTCATTACTCATCACTGTCTGTAATACAGGATGAGGAAACAAGTTTTTCGGATGTTAATCTCCCGCTTCCAATGATCCCACTTCATTCTAGTGAATCATGGAAAGACGTTACTGTTTCTCCTGATTTGTCTCTAGGAGAACGGCGACAAGTTTCGTCTATGTTACAAACATTTCAGGATGTCCTCACTGACATCCCTGGACAAACTCATGTCATTGAGCATGACATTGTTCTAACTGAACATACTCCAATTAGGGTTAGGCCTTATCCTATCCCTATACATTTCCAAACACAGGTTGAAAAGGAGTTGGATGAAATGATAGATTTACAAATAATCGAACCATCCACTTCTGCATATTCTTCGCCGATGGTTATTGTTCGAAAAAAAGACAATAACATACGTCTTTGCGTTGACTATCGCAAATTGAATCAAGTTACGAAGTTCGATGCTGAACCTATGCCTTTACTAGAAGAGTTACTTACTCGTCTTTCTAAATCGCATTTTTTCACTAAACTTGATTTGTCTAAAGGATATTGGCAAGTTCCATTATCCGAACGCGCCAAACCTCTTACCGCTTTCTCTACTCCCAGAGGCCTTTTCCAATGGAATTTTATGCCTTTCGGCCTTATGAACGCACCAGCTACATTTGTACGCATGATGCGTCGAATCCTATCGTATCGGTCAGATGTCATTGCTTATCTAGACGACATCTGTCTTTTCAGCGATACTTGGGAAGATCACTATTCAGGATTAGTTGAATTATTATCAACTCTGCGTGAGTATAACCTGACAGCAAAACCATCTAAAGCTTGTATTGGCTTTAGCGAAATTGCTTTCTTAGGCCATCGAGTAGGTCACGGTTTCTTGAAGACAGAAGACCATAATATCACTAAGATACTTAACATCTCTATCCCTAGGACTAAAAAGCAAGTGCGAAGTCTTTTAGGTCTCATACAATTTTATGGACGTTTCATTCCGAATCTGTCCTCTATCATGGCACCTCTCTCTACACTATTAAAGAAAGGGTCGCCTAACATGGTTCACTGGTCTCATGAATGCCAATCTTCACTAGAGAAGATCAAAACTATGTTTTCATCACCACCTATTTTAGTGTTACCTACAACAGATAAGACATTTGTTCTTCGTAGTGACGCTTCATCCACTGGGATTGGAGCGGCACTAATGCAAGAGTACTCTGGAACTCTGCATCCTGTAATGTACATATCCAGAAAACTTAATGCTGCAGAAAGGAATTACTCGGTTTTAGACCGTGAATTATTGGCAATGGTTTGGTCAATTCTCAAACTCCAAAGATTCCTTCTGGGCGCGCATTTCGTAGTGGAAACTGACCAAAAAGCTCTTACGGCTATCCAAAGTAAGAACTTGAAGAGCTCGAGATCAACTCGATACGCAATCGCTCTTCAACCTTTTCATTTTTCGGTACGAGCTATCCGTGGTTCAGAAAATGTGATGGCGGACATTCTGTCCAGATGCCCACATGATGCCACTTAACTGTTAAATATTGGATCTTTTTAATATGTATAACTTTACAACAGTTATTTTTTGTTTCTTTACTAAGATACACATTTGTAATTTAATAATAGAATGATGGTATCGCTACTTAGCGGTTTATTGATGTTAATTCACCGCTGTTCTTTGATGATTGTTTCTTCATAAATCATAAATTTAAGATTGTAGTGTGAATTTTTGGTATGCATTGTATAATTACCAGAATTGTATTATACGTACATCACACCTTCCTGGAAACATTTATTCGTAGAGAAACAATTTCTCTCAGATTTTGAGATATATATTCTCACCAGTCATATTAGGAATTATAGTTATTCCTGATATTTTCATCTGCGCAGTATTCTTGCGTTGTGAGCCTATTCTACGGTGCTCCTAGATGTATTTTAAAAAAAAAAATTTTTTTTTTTTTTCCCGGGAGGTGTGGTAAGACTGTAAAGGGCAATTTTTACTATCTTGCAATATAATACATTTATATTCTTATTATGTTCGCAAATATTTTGGAAGCAAAGTATTTCCTTTTTAAGTGCTTAAGGAGAAGTCATTTTTGGGTTGCTTCCCTTGAAAATAGTTCTGTCATCTTCGATCGGACTCCGCAGACGACTCTAGGCCTACTGCGATTTATTCTGTGGCTGGGTAGGAATAGATTGTTCTTGCTTCAGTATATCTATGGCCTGAATTTATACGTAGTGTTTGTATGAGTAGGACGAGTCTGTCTTATATATGGATATCTTTGCATTTCTAAGTCGAACTAATTTGGTTGTCGCTAGAAAAGGTCAAAGGCTATGCAGCGGAAGTATCGCTAGCAAGGGGTGTGATCCATGGCTGTCATCCTGTGAGGATGCCGAGTTTTGTTGTAGCAGGCTTTTTTGCCGAAATAGTGATCTATATATGGATGGGGAAAAGTGATAATCATTTAGACATGTTGTATGTACTTTACCCCAGTGTTTATTCTCTTTTGCCAAGGAATGGCAAAGTTATATTTCGCATAAAAAGGTAAAACCACAATTTATTATGAACTTGGGCTTCGCCATCGTTGTTGATAAGCAGATGCACAGTGGTACTTTTAAAAAGAATATCCATTCAAAGGAAGAAGACATTCCTATGTATCAGCACTAGATTGTATGATATTATTCAATTACCTCTATGAGAGAAGCTATGAAGAAATGAGGACATTTAATGAATGACTAATTTTGGTCTATATTCTATAGTGAGTGAAGCTCACGAGAGAGAGAACAGCCATGTTGAAATTCATATACTTTGTATTTATCGAGTGAGAAAAAGGGATGCCTGTACTATCGCTCGATGAACCAAGAGATCACTGCTACATGTGAGAACCCATGTCTGGGATTCCTATATTATGAAATATATATATATTGAACTTTACGTGAAGGAATATTCGCTAGACGAGGTTAGGTCTAGGAGCCTTCCTATATATTGGTTTTGGTCTGACGTGCCCAGTCAGTAAAGCCAGATGATTTACATGATGGAACGCTGAATGCTTATTTACGAATGCTCCATTATGATATTTGCCAAGCATGAATGCTAACTTAAGATGATATTCCTGTGATCAACATTATGCTGTCTATGTCGACATTTGTTCCTGTAACCATACACGTACTGTCCAAGTGTGCGTCCCATTAAATGTTATAAAAGACCACCGTAGTTCCAGTACTTCTTGAATTCGAACAGTGTGAGTATGAGTGATGTACTACCAACCTGTCAACTCTATCGAATCATTCTACCATTCGCGTACTGACATTCAGATACACACTCATTGTTTACACTCACATTCTTGTCGGAGCCTCATCACGTTCCAGGACAAGATGACCTGTATGACCAAAACTGTGCTGGGTTTGATGAGTTGACAATCGTTACACTTTGCTACACCAGTCCCAACATCTACATTTATCCACTGGTGGACATTCACATCATTTAACAAATAAAGCATGATTCAACAACTAGTAGCCAGTATGAGTTAACAACTACACAAAGAGTTTAACACTCGGTCCAGCTGAAGCATAGGGACTTCACTGCCAGAGACCATAGGGTAATTTTCTTTTGCTCCTGACGATACTCGAGTACTCTGACCCTGAGATATGTCTTTTGCCGTGGATAATTTTATTTGACAAAATTATGCTCCCCACTGTTTCGCCGAGACTCGCTGAAATTAAAAGAAACAGCGACTCATGTACACCCTCTCTAAAATCGCTTATCTCTAACATATACGATACATAAAATAATTCTATACACGTGTCTCGTCAATCTCACTCCTTCTTCTATTCCCCTTCTCTCGTTCTTCACATCAATACATAATACTATCCCACGTGGCACTAAAATCACATTCCTTCTCTCGTTCTTCTCACAATACATAAGATACCACTATCCCACGTGGCCTCTTCATCCCCCCTCCTTCTACTAAAATCTGCCAGGTAAAACAAACAATAGCCCAGACCCGTCTGACATGTTACATGGCCGTTACACATGGCCGATCACGTGTTCAAACTTGACAAAATTAGGGAAATCCTTTTACCCATTAACACAGGAGTTTCCCCGGCTTACTCTTATTTAAATTAAATCTCGCTATAGGAATAGTTTCCTCCCCTAAGCAGTATAATTCATTTACAACGTAAATCTGAACCCTCTGACAATATTTCTCACATTTTTAAGGCTCAGAAAAATTAACGAACACACCAGGGATTTCCCCATAAATTTACATTAGAAAATATACAGGAATAAATGGTGGTTTTACATAACATCCTACAAATATGGCACACGTGTTTCTCACAACTTCACACACTCCTATCTATTGCCAAAATCATAGAAAGAATAAGCACACTGTTGCATTACGTCGTTCTTCAAAAATAGTAATTAATGGCGCTATCGTTTATTTTAAAACTGAAAAGTTAATCTTTACCTAAGGGCGAATTTCTCAAAGAACCCTCTAATGAATAAAACGATAATACGATAAAATCTTACATACCAATTCATCGCTGGTTTTTCCCACAGTGGAGAACGATAAATTACGTAGTCTGACGGCTGGCACTTATTTTTTCATAGAGACCGAATCCCCGTTTTCTGTCCCATATATACAAGAGCAACCGCCCACGCGGATTTCCCTTCCTACGCAAATCCCGGACCAATGGGAGCGCTAGAAAAATTAGTACTATCAACCCACGCAAACCCCGCGTGCTTCCGGCCGCGTGCTTCCGGCCTCGTCATATCGCGTGCCGGAAATGGCGATTATTTCCGTAAACAACGAACTTTACGGGAATCGCGAAAAATCAGAAGAAAGTAAAACTGGCCGAGTGAAAAATAAACCTACCGACCTAAAACGAACCCATTTAAATTACCTTCCCAAAAGTACCGAACACGATATATTCACATGAGAAGAAATAAAATGGTGGAAAAGCGGGCCCGAAAATAGCGATTTCCGTAAACAACGGAAAATTGCGTGATCAGAAGAAAATAAAACTGGTGAAAATTCAAAATAAAAGAACAGGATCGGGCCGGTTGAAAGTCAGAATTACAGTGCCACATCACATAAGTCCCCCCTTTCAAGTACGGGAACCGTGCTAAATCACTGAAATCTCTGGAATTCATGCTGGCCCGTATCTAGATCTACATCCCGATCTAATCACTGTCATAATTAGGATTATCATATAGGCCCATTTCCATATCCTTGAAAATCTGTGCCAGCACTGGATTGTGATGGTCCCGCCTGGTGATTTCCTCCTGGCGACTGCACCCTGAGTGGTCGCCCTTCCTCCTGCCTCTCATGTGTTTTCTTCGCCCACGAATTTTCCTTGCGGCGCGTGGTAAATACTGATTACCAGATGGTGCGACCTCCCAGTGTTTTGAAACAGTCTGACTGTCTTGGCCAGACATCGCCGTAACAGGGCGTAACTGTTTGCGGTTGACTTAAGAACCGTGCACATGTTCCTTCTTGTCAGTATTTCCCTCCCTTGAGAGATGTAATACCATCGGGGGCCTAATTCCCGACGACAAAGAAGATACTTCCGAAGTAAGAGGCGTCACCACTGTTTGACCTTTAGGCTGAACAGGGCTGACAGGCGAATACGCCTCTGTAAATAACATTCCACTGTCTTTAGAGGCGTCTCTCCTCCTCATTGCAAGACGAGGATGTTTGAGCTCCCGTGGGGCTCCGTGAATTTGGGGCTTTCCCCTTTCACTTTGCTGGCCTGCAGGAGGCCCTCTTGCATTAGCAAGAATCGGTGTGGTTGGGTTTCCCAAAACTATGTATGGGCTTCCCAGGATGAAATCATGTGCTGGCTGTGCCATTACAGCTGCCTTGATGGTGCCAGACACAAACTTGCATTTCACCTCAATATTGGCTACGGGCAGACGCTGTGAGATACCTCTTCTCAAAACGCCACCAATCTCAACTATTTCTCCGGTCCACTGCCCTGGTTTCACCAAATGACGAGCGATGATACTGGGGTAAGTAAGCCCGCTGTCAAACAAACACGTAGTGGCTGTCCCATTCACTACGGCTGGTCCACTGTTAGAGAACAACTTCTCTGCCTGGACTGGTTCCCATTTATTCCCTTTAGTCCATCTCACCGGTCTTAAACAAGCTGCATGATGAGCTGGGGGTTTGTTCATGCACCGGGATGTCCAGTGGGAAGTGGTTCTACAATTCTGACAATACCTCTCATTATCTCCCCTGTTCCTAGCGGGTTCCTGAGAGGTTGTTGTCGGTGCTCTGTTATGCTGCTGGGGGCGCAAGTTATAACCAGAATGAGGCTCCTTGCGAGAAGGTCCTGGTTGCTGATAAGCTGGTGAAGTAGCCGGCTGCGATGATGAAGCTCCTTTGTCTGGGGCTGGCAGGTCTGAGTTTTTCCGTTTCTGTCCCAGTACTTCGGCCTGTGCTGTCTGGTACCTTTCGGCGAACACGATAATCTGATCAAGTTGCTGGGCACCCTGCTCTGCCAGATATCGCCTCAAGTCGGGGGACATGTTTGCCTTTATCTGCTCACACAGAACTAACTCCTCCAACCCTTCAAAAGTCTTCGCCAGTCCTGACAGTTCCCTCCACCGGGTTAGGTAATTTCTCACCCGCTCTGCAAACTGTGCGAAACTCTCTCCCTTCTCCGGCCTGCTCTCCCTGAACATGGTTTGGCATTTACGTGGAGTCCACTGAAATCTTTGCAATAAAGCGTTTCGCAGTGCCTCAAAGTTGTTCTGGTCATCTAGGAGCATCTTGCTGTAAACTTCATACGCATGACCTTTCAAAGATTGCGATAATTTCAGGCACCAAAGACTCTCATCCAACCCGTATGCCTTTGCCATCCGTTGAAATTTTTCTAAAAACACGTCAATCTTTTCATTCCCATTAGGGAACGAGTCAAATGGGAAGCTCATGGCGGCCATCCGGGGTCCTCCGTTTCCTGAGGTGTCTGTCGCTCCTGCTCCGGGTGAATCTCCATTAGCCGAACTGCCTCCCGAAGCTTGGTACTGCAGTTCCGGAGAACGCAGGGCAAGTTCATGCTGTCTCTCCGCTGCCTTCTCCCTCTCCTGTGCTTCCAATTTCCGAAGTTCCATCTCGGCCTGCCTCTCCGCTGCTTTTGCGGTGGCTATCCTTTCCTCTTTTGCTGCTTCTGCGGCGGCTATCCTTTCCTCTTTTGCTGCTTCTGCGGCGGCTGCCCTTTGCCTTTCCTCAATTTCTGCGGCGGCTGCCCTGTCCTCCTTCTCTTTCTCTCGCTGAATATGCCTATCAGTTTCCCTTATCAGGTAGGCCTTAGTCTCCTCCTTATCCATTCCCATATCCTGAGCAGATTCACGCCAGGCAGCTCGTAACTTGGCCATATCCGCCATCTTACCTGTAAACTGCTGTAAGTTCACAACTAACAGAAAATGACAGAAAGGAGAACAAAAGGAAGGAACTACCTGTTACGTAATATATAATACTCCCTCTTTAACCGCTGTTCCAAAACCCGAACTCACACTAGCGTCAAGTCTGAACAATAACTTGAGAAAAAAATTTAGTTAAGAAGCTACCAAAAACTAAATTACCTTCCTGTTAAAGAAAAATATGTCGGTATGCCATCAATTACCTCTTAGTCATATAAATCAAAAATACCACAAAAATCTACTAGACTGCAACCTGTGGAAAAACTTATACTGGATCAGTTCTAGTAGCTCAAGTCTAGGGGATATTTAAAGAAATTCTATTCTCAGAAACTTCCTAGAGACAATCTATGAATGTAGATCACAGAATTGATCTCAACAGAATGATCCACCGGACGAGCCCCCACTTGTCACGAAGTGGTTTTATGTTTATAGAGTGTGCCTGAATGAAAGCAAGACCCTAGTATGAGAAAGTCTGAGAAGATAGAATTTAGATGGAAAATAACATGCCTGTGGACAGGTGAGACTATTGGCTCAAGAGATAGACCCAGGATTTGAATCTCCCCCTGCCGCTTCGTGACTAAAAAAAAATGGCTATAGTCTCCCCACCTCTGACTGCCTTGAAACACAAGGAGATAAGGTGTATAATTACGACCACAAACACCACTATACAGACAACATAGAGTAAGTATAGTAAAGAATAGAAGCTGATCCAGTAAATAATATATGTATATATTTATTTACATACAAGAAAACATAAAATGGCATCATACGTCATCAAGTCAGTCAATAGCGTGCACTGTTGCACGGCCTGGAAAAACCAAGGTAACAATTAAATTGAGAGACACTCAACAAAAAAAAAACCCCAAATCACATTCACTCTTCCTGCCACCCTGCTGAGGAACAATAAAAATGGTTAGTGATTTAAACCAAATCTACTTTGGTGGGGCTGTCAACTTTTAGCCTCCACTCTCTAACACTAATAAATTTCTGTCTTAGTCCTGGTGACTCTTCCTCAACGAACGGCTACACAGCTTTTTACTAGTCAGGCGATAGGCGCCGATAACTACACCACAAGAAATGCTAAAAATAATAGACTTGGTTTTTCGAACGCAGACTCAGTGTCTATCCGTCCAATGGATACTGAACAGACCCTACTGGTCCTGTCTATTTTCTCCCTCCTTCTCTATCTTTCTCTCTTGATCTCAGTGTCTCTCTAACACTCGAGGGCTGATGATGCGGCATCTCCGTTACGCTCTTCTCTTGATTTCTATCAGGACCTAGGTATGGTAACCCTGTCACCTGTTCCTGATTTTGGTGATGACGATGTTCGGATATCAAGCATGAGGGACTTGATTAACTGTAGACAAAACTTCTCTGCTGCTGAATAGCTTTCCTCTTTTAACCCGCTCCGGAGTTAGAGGAAAAAAAACACAGCCTTGATTTCAGGCTGTACAAAATGAAACTAGTCTCCCGGCCACCTGCCGTTGCTAGAGACTATAATAGCGATGCTCTCGGCTGTATGTTAAATAAACCTCGGTCCAGCTGAAGCATAGGGACTTCACTGCCAGAGACCATAGGGTAATTTTCTTTTGCTCCTGACGATACTCGAGTACTCTGGCCCTGAGATATGTCTTTTGCCGTGGATAATTTTATTTGACAAAATTATGCTCCCCACTGTTTCGCCGAGACTCGCTGAAATTAAAAGAAACAGCGACTCATGTACACCCTCTCTAAAATCGCTTATTTCTAACATATACGATACATAAAATAATTCTATACACGTGTCTCGTCAATCTCACTCCTTCTTCTATTCCCCTTCTCTCGTTCTTCACATCAATACATAATACTATCCCACGTGGCACTAAAATCACACTCCTTCTCTCGTTCTTCTCACAATACATAAGATACCACTATCCCACGTGGCCTCTTCATCCCCCCTCCTTCTACTAAAATCTGCCAGGTAAAACAAACAATAGCCCAGACCCGTCTGACATGTTACATGGCCGTTACGCATGGCCGATCACGTGTTCAAACTTGACAAAATTAGGGAAATCCTTTTACCCATTAACACAGGAGTTTCCCCGGCTTACTCTTATTTAAATTAAATCTCGCTATAGGAATAGTTTCCTCCCCTAAGCAGTATAATTCATTTACAACGTAAATCTGAACCCTCTGACAATATTTCTCAATTTTTTAAGGCTCAGAAAAATTAACGAACACACCAGGGATTTCCCCATAAATTTACATTAGAAAATATACAGGAATAAATGGTGGTTTTACATAACATCCTACAAATATGGCACACGTGTTTCTCACAACTTCACACACTCCTATCTATTGCCAAAATCATAGAAAGAATAAGCACACTGTTGCATTACGTCGTTCTTCAAAAATAGTAATTAATGGCGCTATCGTTTATTTTAAAACTGAAAAGTTAATCTTTACCTAAGGGCGAATTTCTCAAAGAACCCTCTAATGAATAAAACGATAATACGATAAAATCTTACATACCAATTCATCGCTGGTTTTTCCCACAGTGGAGAACGATAAATTACGTAGTCTGACGGCTGGCACTTATTTTTTCATAGAGACCGAATCCCCGTTTTCTGTCCCATATATACAAGAGCAACCGCCCACGCGGATTTCCCTTCCTACGCAAATCCCGGACCAATGGGAGCGCTAGAAAAATTAGTACTATCAACCCACGCAAACCCCGCGTGCTTCCGGCCGCGTGCTTCCGGCCTCGTCATATCGCGTGCCGGAAATGGCGATTATTTCCGTAAACAACGAACTTTACGGGAATCGCGAAAAATCAGAAGAAAGTAAAACTGGCCGAGTGAAAAATAAACCTACCGACCTAAAACGAACCCATTTAAATTACCTTCCCAAAAGTACCGAACACGATATATTCACATGAGAAGAAATAAAATGGTGGAAAAGCGGGCCCGAAAATAGCGATTTCCGTAAACAACGGAAAATCGCGTGATCAGAAGAAAATAAAACTGGTGAAAATTCAAAATAAAAGAACAGGATCGGGCCGGTTGAAAGTCAGAATTACAGTGCCACATCACATCTCTCAATGCTCCTGCGTTGCATGATTATACACCGAAATGCATAGACTGTCCAATATTGGTGTATGGTATGTAGTATGGGTTTATCCCTAGACGAGGACGCACTGATGAAAACCTTTGTAGTAATGAGAACTTTGACGATATACAGGCCTTCAATGTTTAGCAGCCTCTCTCTAGCGTTGACAAACAGGTTGACAGTTGTCTCAAGAAAATGTCTGCTGTCTGATCTCTAAAAAGCAATGACTAGACTGGAGCTCTTCACGAAATGATCTTCTGGTAACAAGTGAGTTTCATGCATTGAAGCTAGCCAAAGTGAATTTACATCGTGCAAATACGATGAAAGTAGATGAATTCACTTCATGTACAGACGTAGTGAATAGCTGATCTTGGTAATGTGAGCTTTATAATCTTGGCGAATCAACTTGTGACTAAAAGATCTTGGTATATAGACTCATCAACCTATGAATATGTACTCTTGATTTAGATAATACGCTTTTAAGTGAGATGAACTTGATATATGTATGAGAATCAACTTATGAATATGGAATCTTGATTCATAAAATACGATTTTGAGTGAGTTGAACTTGATATAAATATAAGAATCAACTTGTGCGTTCTTTAGCTCGAAGCAGGCGGTAGGCTTTCAAGTGAGTTGAACTTGATATGTGGATATGGAATCAATTTGTGAGCACTTGATAACAGGTGAATAAAATGCTGCACCAACAAAGTTTACAAACGCGGACGAGAAAAATTTTTCATGTAACTTAGAAAGTGTAGGATGTCCTATCTTTTGAATTCTGCTATCCGGTTTGACGCCAAACACGTAATATGTAGACTCAGACTTCTGCTGGATTGATGACACACAAAATGGCTTCATAAGGTTTCATGTCTAATATCAATGGTTGACTTTCTTTTATCTTATTCCTCACTACTGATCAGTCTGTTTTTAATTGTCTGGTAATAATGTATGACATGAGGCGCACATGATAAGTGTTAAATATATTGCGCATTATTTTGTAGGTCTCCGCCCAACCTTCCCGCATGGCACATAGAACATGTAGATTAAATGTGGACATAATAAAAGAAAGGCTCGACTAAAACATGCAGCAGTGACAAGGTGCACAAAAACAATTAGCCACTTATCTGAAAAAAAAATCCCGATCTTCGCGAACGCAATGTCGATAGGTATCGGGCTCTGCATGGTGAGCAAAAGACTATCCGTACTACGATCCACCGTTGACCCTCACAATATGGCTTGATAAGATGTACAGGCTGACCACGCAGAGGTCAGTGAGGTCGATCGTTAAACAGCAATCTTGAAAACAACGGTGTCGTTGATGGTAAATTCTTGTCGCAATAGTCGACGTATCTTGAAACAAACGTTGTAGGGATTAGTAGAAGCATCTTCTTCTTCTTCTTCTTCCGTCCTTAGCCACCAACCGTCAAAGCAGTCAGTGGCCATTACGCCTAGTGGCGTCTTAGGGCAACAGCAGATAGGTTTTCTTTGCCATTGTTTCCCATCACGCCTGGTGGCGTCTTTAGGGCAACGGCAAATCAACCCATTAGCTGTTGTTTCTGTAATCGAAGTGACTGGCAAACGGGTGATCAGCCCGTTGTGAGAAGCATCTTCACTCGAAAGAAATTCTCCCCATATACTGGCCGCCAAGCTGTTACCGATGTATATTTATTTTCTGAATTGACATTGACAATGATGTTGTCCGGGCTGTCGGGCTTACTACATGTGGCCGACGTATTTCTTGATAACGCGAATTTAATGTGGGCCGTTACTTTGGCTTATGGTGCTGACGATGGAGCCCGGTAACAATGTTTAAAGGGTCAAGACAGTATGACCAAACTGGCGATAAATAGATGCTGGACTCACAGGGAACAGTTGACGACAAAACAAGATTTATTGTAGATATACTTTGACATCAGTATTGTAGACGATCATCATCATAATATTCATGGCAGAAAAAGTACACAATCAATACTATCAACATGGACGTTGACTGACTGCACTAACCGCTACCACATGGACGTTGACTGACTGCACTAACCGCTACCACTTAGAGGTTAGCGGAAGCTCTACAGTAACGTACCAGTAGACTACATGGGTTTACCACAGAGACCATGTTAACAATCTTGAGCATCTATATATTTAATTACGACCCAATAAACTCCCAACGTTAGTGGGACACACTAGCAGCTTGATATACGTGGTCAAGCTGAAGCTCTGCCATAACGATTACAGGAGACTAAGTGTAGCAAGTGTAATTTGCTGGGGAGGTTAAGATGTTACCTAAAAGGAAAGAAAGCTGTGTCTGTGTCAACCGTGTGAGGTCAAGCAAATGTAGGCCTCTGACTCTAAAGAAGATGATGATGATGTATTATCAGGGTCCCTAACGCTACCTCCCTAGATCTCACACGATCTGTATTTTTATTCTAGTGGCTGGTGTCTGATGTGACTAGTGTCTAGGGGCGAAATTACAATGGTGGTACATCAACACAATACACTTTAACTCACTATAAGGAAATGAATAAGACTGTGGTTAAAGTTTTCTTTAAAATTGAATTCTTTTCTTTGTACAATTTAATCTGCTTGTCCCGCCATTTTTTTTGGACAGGTCTTTAAAAATGAGGAAAATATATTTTACATATACTGATTAACTAAAATGTCTGCACTCTTTGACCTATAAGTATAATGTCACTATATTAGTCCTGTAGGTATTCACAGACTAAAACTTTAATAGCTACTAGTGTTAGTCATTTGTTAGGAGGAGCTGTTGTTTCATCACGCCCCATCTAATTCCGTTTATTCTTGGAAATAACAATCTTTATTTGAATGAAGTGTCAGATGTCCCAGATGCTAACACATCACCCGGGATTCTTGGTATGAAGATAACAAGTCAGTATGTCGCTGCAGAGAATATATAGATCAGCACACACAAGCTCCTTCAGGCTATCTGTTGACAGCATAAACTTTTGAAAGGAGACTTTTTTCTTTACAATCACTCATCAGGTTTCCTGTCACCGGCTGGTAACAGGACTTAAAAACACTGCAATAAAAAACACCCTGGCTTTTTCACATCTGATCACAATTCCTTATCACTAATGTACACATGATGGTATGGGGTCAGCCTCTTGTGCATACAGGTGCACCAGCCCCTAATTTATATGACTCACACCTTGCTGTGACCACACCTCAGGTCCCTTTGGCAGATACGCCACTGTACTTTTCCATAGTTTTCTTCAATTCAATAATGTGGAGAAACCACATCCCACATCTCCTTTTGTATGATTTTTCTTTTCTTTTCTTAATTATAAACGCTCTAGGCATGTTGAAGAGTGTTCATGGATCACTGAGGCTTACTAACATCTAATACAATAATATTAATACATAATCATAACAATATGCAACAGTCAAATACAATTCAATGTGAGGACTCAATAATGGTTGCTCCCGGCATGTCCTTCACTTTCCCCAATAGCAGTATCTAACTTTTGCAGTTTTAATCAAGCATGTTAATACATAAAGCATTCTTACCACAAATTCAAAGAAATGTGTCACAAATAACGTTGACTGGCAAAAGATATGGCCTCAGTTTTCTCTGCCCTGTCCAGACCGTGAATTTAGTATTTATTTTTAAACTTTATCACAGCTGATCTCAACGTACTTGTTGATATAAAAATTTCTTGTCAAATGGCCACGAGACCCCTAAGCATTTGGCCAATATCTATTAGAGCTGGCCAATGAAATCAGGCAACTACCAAATTTTGAATTTAGTTTTGAAAAAACAAAAACAAAATTCCAAACAAACTATGTGTCTCGTAGTCCATTGGTCAGTCTGCGTTAGTAATGCCAATACAAAAAGATGTTTAGTTTTGGTTAACATTTTCCTACCTCCCCCCTTTACTCCTATACTCTTATACCACCCAATCGGATTTTAATTACTCCAATGCCTCTTTTTTAAACTTGCGTCCCCAATAATGTTATGTGTAACGAGCAAGAACAACTGTCTGTCCGTCCTAGCGTGCGTAGACATATAGTATTATCTCAATAACGTGGCTAATAATTGGACTACCATATATTTTAAAACATATTATTTCTCAGGAGACACTAAGCTATCCTAATATATGATTTTTATGGTCAGTTTCATTATGGTTTAGATTTTCAGTTTTGTCACTGTCAATCGTCAAATATAACTTTTACACAAGTCGGCCATCTTCCCCCTCCTTCTGTATCATTTTTTTTTTATTTTCAAATAAACCAACTAGTTTGAGTGACGTCAGAAATACACTACGCGGCGAGAATTTAAACTGTCTGTGTGTTTATATCTGCTGGCTTTGCCCACAGCGTGTATATAGTAAAGGAACCGCGTGCAGAGCGAAGAGGTTTTTTTTTCAAAACGTGGTAGTGTTGGTGTTAATTATTACAATCGTTTCGTTCTTACTACTGGAAAATGTCCGAGTTACTACTAATTATAACGTTAAAGTTAACATATTACGTTAATTCAGAATGTTTGTTTGGTGTCACACTTCTGGCAGATCGTTAATTTTAAGTCTTGCCTCAGTTTCGTGCAGCAGATCGGGCAAGATGTTAAAATGTTAATTGTACGTCTCGAAACCGAAACTAAAAGGCGTGTTAGATTTTTACGGCGGGTCATTTTTTAAGCATTTCCACTGCACAAAAGGCAGCGCTCTACTGGCGTTGAAGATGCCAATAGTCAGACACCTGAGGGCGGGTTTATTTATTACCATAGGACTAAAATCTTACTGAAATTAGCAATTATCTCACAGATTTCGCTACACTAAGTATCGAAGGCGAGATACTTAAAACGAGCCGTTGCTGGCTAAATATTTGAAATAAAACTTCTTCTTCTTCTTCTTTCGTTCGCTTGAAATATATTGTCTATATCTGCAATGTTGTTTCTTGTATAAACTCCACTGTTGAAATAAAACTGTTCTTGGTATTGCTCATCAAGAATATCATCTTCATCTTCCAGATGATTATATTTTCTTTATAATGTCTTTCCTAGACTAAGGACAAGCACACGAAAAATTCACGTCTATACAAGACGGAGGATATCTGGATCTGCCTCAAGTAAGTTGCCCGGATAGCAACAAATCATATATATACAGTATATATATATATATATATATATATATATATATATATATATATATATATATATATATATATATATATATATATATATATATATATATATATATATATATATATATATATATATATATATATATATATATATATATATGCTTCTCCTGGCAAAAATGACCACGTTCCGGGATCGCAAGCTGGTATCGTCAAGCTCCAGCAGTAAAAGGGTACTTAAGTCAGCACTTATGTTAGCGAAGGTAAAGGCAGAGAAGAATGGAACAGGTTACCCCACCTCATAAAGCTGAACCAAGTATAGTCTCTAAAACTTCACTGCACACCGGCAGTATCTGCTATGGGACTACCTTTATGTTCAGAAGGACCGACACTTACACATAGCCTAGAGTTTTCACGTCACTATGCAGGTATCACTGTAGCTATGTCCAAGCACGGAATATAGAAGAAAGTTTCCAATGTAGAACTTAACCATCCGCGTTGCTTATAAGGCGCCGGTCACAGTTTAAGCCTCTTTGTAAGCGTAGTATCGAGCTCTGAACATGGATTTGGTGGTCAAATCCATCAAAAAAAAAAAAAAAAAAAAAAAAACAATCTTGCACTATCTAACGCATCAAAATTCATACACCGACAATCTCTTCTCTATTCATCCTCCACATTTTTGATAATTAACTCATCTATCAAAATGCGCCTTTCTTAGACATTGACGAAACAACTTAAAGTACAATCCAATCCATCAAATAATATAAACAAAGCAAGGTTCACAGAGGTAGCATAAACATGTGATCAGAAAGCTGAGAAAGCTTGCTAATGAGTGCGGTAACCATAGACAATAAAATCGATATAACATCGTTAATCTCAAACATGCTGCGGCGAAGGAGAAAAAAAAGGTGCAAGTTTTGAGAAAATAATCAGGCACCCGAATTTTTTTATTGAATAGAGTACTGGAAATAATAGGAGAACTGAATTGTGGATGCATAACTTGTTCGTGAGGCGATTATTTTCAGTCTAAATTAGCGGTCGGCAAGCCAGTAGCTGTGGGGATCTAATTAAAAACCATTGAGCTATCTAAAGATATACCTTAATAAAATCGTGTCTGTTTCAGGGTATTTAGATACTGGAGGAAGAGTAGCCTTATTGTAATTTTATCTTTGACAGACGATCTCATTCCTACATTCCCATTGACAGACGTGGTGTAAAATTCAAACTAAATAATATTTTACTGAATGTTAACTTCACTTCAAACAAAACATCTCTTTCCTGTCTTATACAGTTCATTATTAAAAGTAAATTTCAGTAAAATAGCTCTTTCTTTTCACTGCGAATGTTGTGAAAGTACCTTTACACATAGAGACACCACACTTAAGTGGCGACAAGGAAAAGGTTAGTCCGCAATTGACCTAGGTGAACAAATTCTTTGGTTTCCTGTCAGCCACCTAGACATCTACCAAATGCTCACGTGGGTTCTAGCGGTAAATTAAGATAGACCGGTTGCCGACCTCTGGTCTAGATATTACGGATCTCATTTTACCGGAAGTCTGTCAAGCGGTGTCACATGTGCACTCCAATAGCCACTGCTATATGTGGACTCTACGTACGGCAGCTACGTGCAGATTCTGTAGAAGATTGCTACATATGAATCCTATAGACAGCTGCTACATGTGGATTCTATAGACAGCTGCTACATGTGGAATCTATAGACAGCTGCTACACGTGGATTCTGTAGACGGCTGCTACATGTGGATTCTGTAGACGGCTGCTACATGTGGATTCCGTAGACGGCTGCTACATGTGGATTCTGTAGACGGCTGCTACAATTGGATTCTGTAGACGGCTGCTACATGTGAATTCTGCAGATGGCTGTGTCATAAAATTAACAGTGATACAACGTAAAAATATCTCCAAAGGATAAAATGTAGGGATAAAAAGAATGCGTAAGTTACTAGAAGGCATGATCGCCCACGCCGCGGGTCATCACCGGCCATGGAAATTAAATTGCTGAAACGGTTACCATTTGAACGGGATGAGAACGGCGGATCAAAAGAAAAAAAAATATGACTGAAAAATTGCGTGAGACTAGCAAGGCTTAGAAGATGCAATTGGGGGGTGGGGGGGGGGGGGGGGGGGGGGGAGGAAAAGTCACGTCCCCAAATTGACACGAGGTACGGAAAGGGACGCTTATGCGATACCAAGCCTTTTATTTGAATTCAGCGGCAAAAGCATTACAACGCAGATGCTTGAAATATTACAAAATTAAAAAAGTAACTTTTTCTTAATACTAATGTTAGGAATATAAAAATTAGCTGGCCGGATGGCCCATTTTGAGCAGTGAAATAATATGCTTTTATTTATACAGACGGATAGATAATAATGAAGACATTGACAAAAGACTGTGTTGTTCACATCAGCGAAAGACTGCATTGAATCAAACATGTCACTAATTTGCACAAAAACCGCGACCTTGAGACTCAAGTGTTCAAATCTAGTTAGAATGAAGAGAGGGACATTGGTGGGAGCTGTGGCTAAAAATAACTTTACAGACAAAATTTGTAGAGGGGACGGATAGGTTGGTTCAAAAACCAAGTACGTTTTTTGTGAAAACGCAAGTAGAGACGGACGGACTAACAGATAAAAATCCATACTTGACTGAAGCATGACTGAAATGACTTTAGTGTAGGAAATTTGAATTTAAAAAAAACACAAGGCATTGATTGGCCACAGACAATCATATTATCAGCGCTCAGACGCGCTTTTTTGCCATTCCTCAATAGTTGTCCAGTGATAGACACAGTAAATTTTAAGTGTGGTGATTTCCAATGAAGTAAATTGAAATAAGTTCAGGGACGCCATACTATAGCCAGCAGCTCAGCTGAGTTTTGCTAGCATTTCTGTGTTCTTTATTCATAATCTGAGCTGTGAGTTTTTTATGTTGACACCAAAAGGTGGTGTCAAATGCTGGGTAAATAATTGACAGTGAGGACCCGTGCAGTGTCGCATCTCGGCAGATCAGCCTTGTATTGCCCCCAAGCACGGAGAGGTGGGGCCACCCGATATATTGCCCCCAAGCACGGAGAGGTGGGGCCACCAGATTCCAGCACCAGAACTACTCTTTCAAAGTTACGTAAGCAGGCTGGTCTGCTGGATTTACACCAACTTCATAGACATAGCACCCAAAGTGAATTACTACTAAAACATCCCATTTCCTTCCATCATTAATGGACAATGTTTGGTAGGCTTAGACAGGGAGGGATGAAGCCACCCCAACAGCACATCTATTCATCGTTCTCCCAGGGAAAATAAAATTATGAACTGTAGAAATATTAACTAATCGTGGAAATTGTATACGTACACACCTTTTATTTATCATGCCATTTATTCATGCCATTCACTCATAAATTCCAAAATCTTTCATATGTTCTGGCCAAAATACAACCTTGGTTCAGAACAAATAAATTTAAAAAAAGATTTACTTTCTAAAATTTCACCAGCTGAATTTAGTTCATTGTGTTCTAAATTTTATTGATAATATTATATTATTTAATATCTGTGTGTGTGTATGTTTGTATATGTCAATACAACACATTACATTCAGTACCCTAGATTTTAACGTAGCCACATTCATTAGAAAAAAAGATAGGTGTGAGGTCGTAGTGGTAGCAAAAAAGGCCTTCTGAAAATTCACAGCTACATTTTATCTCAGGAGCCTTCACAGCTGACCTCATACATCACACTTAGTAATATCACCATCATACAATACCATCAAAACCACTACAGGCTGCTACATGTGGATTCTGTAGACGGCTGCTGCCTGTGGATTCTATAGACAGCTGCTACATGGGGATTCTGTAGACGGCTGCTATTTGCGGATTATTTAGACTGCCGCTACATGTGGATTCTGTAGACGGCTGCTACATGTGGATTCTGCAGACGGCTGCTACATGTGGATTCTGCAGACGGCTGCTTCATGTGGATTCTGTAGGAGATTGTTACAAGTGGATTCTATAGACGGCTGCTGCATGTGGATTCTATAGAAGATTGCTACATGTGGATTATGTAGGAGATTGCTAAGGTTGTTATAGCCGGGAGTTGTAGTGAGGATAAGCTCTCACTGCAGATAAATTCTTCTATGGCACAAGCCTCAAATAGCCTCTGACAACCAAGCCCAGCTCCCGGCCTTCATGTGCGGCTCAATTTGAGATCGGCGGAACTGTTTCCACTGATGGGAGAAGGAGCGAAGGCGAGCCACTAGCACCTTAAAACCAGCAGCTTCGGGCAGATAGGGCTCGTGATCCTTGGTTGGTAGCTTATCTAAGAGAAGGTGAAACTCTGAATTCAAACCACCGCTGCCTTGCGGGAATATCCATTTATGGAAAAGGCTTCGGGAGTAAACACCGAGGATAAATCCCGGGGTCGTGACGCTCAAGCGTCATTAGCTTCATAGTTGATCCGTCTCAGCTGCTACATGTGGCGTCTATAGAAGACTCCAGCTGTTCCACATGTTGTTTAAATAACGATCACAAGTATGATCTCTAATAGCACAGATCATTAGCGGGTGCTGCTCTAACACCGAACGATTGTTTAGCGTCCGTTTATAAGCCAGAAAAATTAATACTGACATGACACTAAGCGTGGTGCTGGTAACCTTATCATAAATAAATTGTCACAGAACTACCGCTGTAGGAGCACGTGACTGTTTGGTGCAGGCTTCCTGGAGGGGAGTGGGTATCACTACAGTGGTGGTTCCATATCCGCAAGAAGCGCAAGAAAAAAATTGGTGGTGACGATGGCATGACACTAAGATGGTGACGATGACATGACACTAAGATGGTGACGATGGCATGGCACTAAGATGGTGACGATGACATGACACTAAGATGGAGACGATGACATGACACTAAGATGGTGACGATGGCATGACACTAAGATGGTGACGATGACATGACACTTAGATGGTGACGATGACATGGCACTAAGATGGTGACGATGACATGACACTAAGATGGTGACGATGACATGACACTAAGATGGTGACGATGGCATGACACTAAGATGATGACGATGACATAACACTAACATTTGTATTGGGCTTAATAATCTTTTTTTCTCAATTTGCTTCTTGATTATGACGATTATTATTATTATTATTCTCTTATCATCATCAGTATCATCATCATCATCATCATCATCATCATCATCATCTTCATTTTCTTTGTCCTGTACATTTTTTTCACTTCCTTTCTCACACTAAAAATATTATTTTGTTCCTCTTCATATTCTCTCCTTTCTTGTCCTTGTGTGTGTGTGTGTGTGTGTGCGTGTGCGTGTGCGTGTGCGTGTGTGTGTGTGTGTGTGCTACAGCTAATGCTACCACCAATATTATCAGTATCAGTAATGATGTTTGTCGCGTAAGTGGTAATCGTAGGTGTAGTTTGGCGTAAGCGCAGATTAATAGTCTTTTCTGGGACTATTGTCAAGCTTGCACATAAAAGCTAATAGATCTTTTCAGGGCTTCCTTCATGTCAAAAGTTGAAGCTGAGATGTCTCTATATTTGATCGGCAATAGCGCCCTAATATAAACGGGTTCTCTATCAATGGTTGACCTATGTATGCCAAACACAACTTAGGCAAACACGTTACTGAAAATAAAGCAGTTATCAATAGGTCATATACTTTTATAAATGATTGCTTGCGTAGAATAGAAGGATTGAAATGCTCCGAAAAGGTCATTAAGGTGAAATTGGTGACAAGAACCAGGCAAGTATAAATACAACAAGAAATGAGAAGAAGACTCTAACGATGGATTGGATATACACTGAGGAAGATTGGTGTTAGCATCACAAGGCAGTCCTTGTTCTAAACTCCCCAGGGTGGGGGAAGTAAAGACAGGACAGAAGAACACATGGAGACAAGAACACATGGAGACAAGAACACATGGAGACAAGAACACATGAAGACAACAACTGGAGACAGAAGTTACAATGATGACGAAGACGTGGAACGACCTTCAGAGTATGACACGTGACTGGAGTACTTTCAGAGTATGACACGTGACTGGAGTACGTTCAGAGTATGACACGTGACTGGAGTACTTTCAGAGTATGACACGTGATTGGAGTACTTTTAGACTATGACACGTGACTGGAGTACTTTCAGAGTATGACACGTGACTGGAGTACTTTCAGAGTATGACACGTGACTGGAGTACTTTCAGAGTATGAACGTGACTGGAGTACTTTCAGAGTATGACACGTGACTGGAGTACTTTCATAGTATGTCATGTGACTGGGGTACTTTCAGAGTATGAACGTGACTGGAGTACTTTCAGAGTATGGCACGTGACTGGAGTACTTTCAGAGTATGTCATGTGACTGGAGTACTTTCAGAGTATGACACGTGACTGGAGTACTTTCAGAGTATGTCATGTGACTGGAGTACTTGGTATGTTTCTTGAAGGTCTATGCTAAATTGATTGATCAATAGATAAAAATGTGCAGATAAAAATTTCGAATCGCATAGACCACAAAATGATGAAACTATCGTTTGGCATATTGAAGCAGTAATTGCCCTGGCTGCCATCAGTGGTACATGTACCATGTAGCGGTGCGTACCCTGACAACCCCTAGAGCTATGCCAGCGGGAGTTTTACTCCTGGTAGGTTCAACCAAGCTGGACAGGTCTGCGCGGGTTAAGGGTCAGACAAAAGCTGGTACCCTGGTCCTCCATTTTGGGAGTTTTAGCACAGGGCGACAGCACTGTCTATGTAAAAAATCTTTACCGTTACGGAAACAACAATAAAGGCAAAAACTTTGATGCGGGAAGGACATCCAAAGTCTGATGCTCGTATGAATGTCAGAGATGAAAGCCGAAAGAAAAATTGAGGCAGATCACAACAGAGATGAGGAAATACAGATTAACCAGAGCTGGGGAACTGTACGAAAGATGGCCGCCGACCAAACAAAATGGAAGCAGGTTGTTGCTGCCCTACAACACGCCACTAGGCGTGATGGCCACTGACTGCTTTGACAGTCGGCGGCTAAGGTTCAAAGAAGAAGAAGAATTACCCCGGAAAAGTTGAAAGCCGGACAAATCCGGCCAAATCCGGCCAAATCCGGGCGTATGGTCACCGTATTGTAGAGAAGCGATATCCGTTGTCGTTGTTAACTTCCAATAAGCCAAAAAACCATCATATGAAACCGAATTAAGGACAGCAATCAAACAGAATCTCAAGGGTAACCATGAAACGTTCCGTAATCCACGTGTATTGTTCAGTTGTACAACAAACCCCAATATCATTTTTCATTCTCTCCCCCCGGTCACTTTCTATTATCGGCTTTGCATCATCATCATAATCATCATTGTTATCATCACCATCAGTACTTTCTTGCAAGGAGCTAACAGAGCATCGAGACACAACTGCAGCTGGTCTCATTGCAGGAAGCCTGCACCAAGCACTCACATACTCTGTCAGCTGTTGTTTCTATGGCAATGTGTGTTATATGGTGACATTTCCAAACCTCAAATTAATCGCGCCCTGTACTACATGCCGGAGGGTACAGTCGTCCTATTTTTGTTCTTTCTCTCTTTAGAGACCCCCCAGAATCTACACGGGGCCAGAGGGTGATATGAGCAAATATATTATAACAGATTAGCTTTTGATCATTATTCAGTAATGCTTGATCAAATTTCAGAGAACTGTTACATAATGTTGTTTTAATTGTTGTTGCATGCAGATTTTTAAAAATATTTTTTAAGCCGTCACATCATTGTTTTTTTTTTTTTTTTTTAAAGTGTACTTAAGAACATTCCATTTCTCTACTGGCTACATTATTTCGTTCCTTATATCACATCACAATCATCATCATTATCATGATCGCCATCATCATCATCAGCAGCATCAATATTTTTCAGCTACCCATGTACCACAGGTCTTCAACAAACAACATGCCCAGCCAACCCGTCCTGTACTATCCTCTCAAGATCTTTCCATGTCTTCTTTATCTTTTTCGTGTATGTCTTTGTTTCTCTTCCCCATGTGTGTGTGTGTGTTTTTTTGGTGTCTCTCTATTACTTGTACATTGGGGTTTTCATAAGAGGACTGCCTTGCAATGCTATCTGCCGATTTTTCTCAGTGTGTATCCTACATACACAATACCATAATTTCAACATCACACATCGTCAAGTACCTATGCCGCTTCAACGTAGCCATATCCTTCCACTACTTCCTTACTTATTATTTTTTGGGGGTCAACTTTCTTGTTCTTGGATCCTTAGCTCGTAACTCACAAAGCAGTCGATAGCCATCACGCCTACTGGCAAATTGTAGGGCAGCAACAAACTGTCCTCATTTTGCTTGGTCGGTGGCCATCCTTCGGGCATCGCCATAGTTCTGGTGCATGTTTTACATCTCGGCGTCCACAGTTCTCCGCCAGGTTCGTCAACTTTATTGTCACCCAAAGCCCGGATCTTACTTCGTGTCTTACTTTAGATCTGTTGCGGTCGATATTACCCGTTTGTATACAGTGGCTGAATGGTTACAGAGCTTACTTCTAGAGACAAAGTTACAAGGTTCGAAAAAAGGGAGCGTCACGATAAAATCTTTTTCTTCGTGTTTTTTTCGGTCGTTTGGAGCATGCAACCACTAATGCAGCAGGTCTCCTTGCAGAAAGCTTACATGACAGCATTCATATTCTACTGCAGAGATGGTTTCTGTAACAATTCGTTTTACAAAATTATGGTGCCAGGCCCACGCACATTCAGATATTAGACGCCACATACGACATGCTTAGGGTAGTGTTACGTGCAGTCTTTGATATCTTACAATATAATACATTTGTATGCTTGTTATGTTCGCAAATATTTTGTAAACAAAATAGATACTTTTTAGTGCTTAAGGAAAAGTCATTATTGAGTTACTTCCCTTGAAAGGAGTGTCGTCACTTTCGATCGAACTCCGCGGATGAATCCAGTTTTACTGCGATTTATTCTTTGTTTGGGTAGAAATAGGTTGTTCTTGCTTCAGTGTATCTATGGCCTGAATTTATGTGTATTGTTTGTCTGGGTAGGACGAGTCTGTCTTATATCTGAATATCTTTGCATGTCTAAGTCGAACTATATGGTCTTTTGTCGCTTGAAAGGTCAAAGGGCTGTTCGGCGGATGTGTCGCTAGAGAGGTGTGATTTGGCTTCGCCCTGATGATGGGGCTGTGGTTTTTTGAATCGGCTTGTCGCCGGAAAAAGTGATCGATATATGTGTAGGGGAAAGTGATTGACGTTTAGACCTATCCTGTATGCTTTACCCCTGTGTTTATTCTTATTGCCAAGGAATGGCAGAATCATATTTCTGATACCAAGGTAACAAAAGCACTTCTTATGAACTCTTGCTAAGCCACCGTTTCTCGATAGACACGATTTGTACGTCTGAGAGAAGATTTAACTAGATGAAGAGGACATTCATTTCTAGCAGCACTATATCTTGTATGATGAAGTCAATTGTATCATGATAGAATCTACGGAGCAATGAGAACATTTAATGAATGACTAACTTTAATACAGATTCATTATCTGTATCCAAACGTGAGTGACAGCTCACGAGAGAAGCCATCTTGTATCCAAATATTTTGTGACTTTCAAGAAGAGAAAGGGATGCCCCGTATTATCGCTTGATGAGTCCAGAGATCACTGCTACACATGAGAACCCATTACTAGCGGTTCAATATGATTATATGAAAAATATGTGCTGAACATTATTTAAAGGAATCTTCGCTAGACGAGGTTAGGTCTAGAAGCCATCTTGAATGTTGTTTATAATCTGACGTGCTTTGTCAGTAAACTCAGATGATATATATGGGCAATACTGAGTGCTTGTCTACTGACAGTCCATTATGCTATTATTCTACATGAGTGCCCATGTATCATTGCAAGACCATTCATCCACTGTACCATGATGTATTATGCCAACCTGTGATTTGTCACTGTATCGTGCTGTCGAGTGTGTACGTCCAATTAAACTGTAGCAAAGGTACACAGTCGTTGGTGTCGATGACTTCCAGCCATACATGAGTGAAAGAAAAAGACCAATTGTCAACACCACGAACTCTTCTTATCATTCGCGTGTTACACTCTCACTTCATGCTTACACACCACTGCGTAGGTCGAGTTGACATTCCATACTCAAACCACGAGTTACACAACAACACAGCATTTAACTCTGGTGATGTTCTAGTGAGCTTATATTTATCAACTGATGAGCAAAAGAGAGTTATCAGGTAGCAGTAGTCCAATTCTTTCTTTGTATCATCAGAGACCCCCGGGAACCACACGGGGCTCGAATAAATTCTAACCAGCTGTAAAAAGGTATCTGACTCGGCTCTTGGGTTAGGGAAGGCTAAAGCAGCGATGAAGGGAGCCGGTCACCCCACCTCATAAAAGCCGAGACCGAGTGAAATGATGTCGCTAACAATTTATTCCCCTACGGCAGTATCTGTTAACGGACAACCTTTGTATTTATTTATTTATACTGCTTACACCATAAACGTGTAATCCTCTTCCCACTCCAGCATCGTCTGCCCTTTCCGTCCAACTTCCCGCTTCTCTACAAAAACCGGGCTTGAAATCCGGCTTATCTGTCTAGTCGTATTCGACAAAAGGAAGAAAATAGAAAACTAATTCCATCAAGCACATCTTAAATAGTTTTAATAAAACGAGAAAAATATACAGAACACTTTCTACGCCCACGTCGCCATTATTAGAATGTCAGCCAGTAAACAGCCACGAGATACCACTGACATAATACCATTAAGATCATTCGATCGGCTAAGCACTTAGAGCAGTAAATGGGTACCTGACCCTGCTCTTCAGTTAGGGAAGACAAAGGCAGCGAGGAAAGGAACTTGTCATCCCACCGCAAAAAAAAAAAAAAAACTGGACCCAGTATTACCATATGAAGACTTCACTCCCCTCTGGCAGTGTCTGTTATGTGACTACATTTAATTATTTTAATTACCATTAAGCACATCTTAAAAACATATATACACACAAGGATTAACATTAATAGGTTAAACTGCCCATGGTGGACTTCCGGTGTCGTGTATTGCGGTCATCGAAACATCATTTTTTGGTGATGCGTAGATGGCAGAGAGGATAATGTGATTCGCTTGCATGGCTAGGCGGGGTTGTCGCACGGAAGGTCCAGGGTTCAAATCCTCGGTAAGCCACTCATGTCTGTTGTTTTTCTGTTGTCTAGTGTTCTACTTCTTTATTTCCTACGAGTGCCAGATAACATACCTTTATATTTGTTTCATATTAATACACACAAGGATACACTTTCTTCCCTCCCCACAATCATCATCATCATCATCATCATCATCATCATCATCATCATCATCATCATCATCTACGTGTTCACTCGTCACGGAACATGAAGTCACTACTGAATACGGCCAGCTTGAGGAAGCCTAAACCAAATCAAAAACTCTCTCAGCGGTAGTTTCTGTAGCAATCTGTTTTACACGTCGAGGTTACCAGCCCAACCCACAACCTCACATAAGTCGCGTTTTACGACATGCATGAGTGAGTAGTAGGCATATTCTCTTTTCGTCTCCACAGAGAGTCCCCTGGAACTACACGGAGCACTCTCCCCTTCAGCCTACTTAAAATAAACATTATCGCAGTATTCCCCCGCTTACGTCGGTCAATAACTAAAATAAACATTATCGCAGTATTCCTCCGCTTACGTCGGTCAATAACTTAAAAAAATACACGTGCGAAATCAATTTAATATTGAATTTAATAACCTTGAAACGTTTATGTCCATTGCTCAAATTCAAGGGTACACATATTTTAATTGGTCCATTATTGTCATGATCCGCCAATAGTTTCTTGTGAAACAACGTTCTTAGTGCACGATTATGTTGAGGAAAACAAATGTACCATAGAATTTGATTGGCCAACATTATTATCGTTGAAAGTCAAAGAATGGCTTCTCAAAGCACCCCCTTTTCAACCCCTTCCCCTCCCCCAAGTTTAGGTCATGTGATCGTTCATAATTAGTAATTTCCATACAAGAAATAGAAAATTAAAATGCTTTGATCATTGTTTAACGAATCATCATCATCGTCTCCATTTTCTCTCTATACGGAGTGTGCATCCACCACTTTAGATGGCTCTTTTCAGGAAATCTACGCCAAATCACGTGCTCTTGTAGCAATCTGTTGTATAAGATGAGATCGCTAGTCCCACTCACAACATCATATTACTCGCCTAATATGAATGTCTGATACCACATACCTGACGGAGTAGTACACACATTCTATGCGTGTCGTATGGTGAATTCAGAATGAATTATTCTGTGAAAAGAAGGATGACGATCGCGTCACCACAGCTAGCGGTTATTTTGTAGACGTTAGCTTCTACGCTGCCTTTGCCTTCCCTAGCTCAAGAACAGAGTCAGTACCCATTTTACAGCTGGGTATACAGGGGCGTGATGAGACCTAGTTTAAAACTCGGTCCCTTTGTTTCGAGATGCATGTGCTCTAACTACTGTGTCACTCGGTCGCTTGTATAATAGGCCGGTTTCTTTAGCTGACTGCAATAAAACTGAATAAGTCGAAGATACAAAGATAGTTTTTTTTTTCAGTGCTGCGTGTTAAATATCGTACAGAGTCCTCATTCTTATATCTACTGATTAGGCGGGGAATCATTGCTACGGGGCTGATTATTGGTTACTGTGACTAAATACGTTCGTTTTCTTTTTCGAGTTTTCAATCTTCTCCGGCAGTATTATTATACCAATCGTTCTACTTTTGACGTTTTACTTCTTTATCAAACCCGTGCCAACAAAAGGACATTTCTGGATGACCTTGCAAGACAGGCAGAAGAGGCAGCACTGAGAAATGAACAAAGCAAAGTTTATAAAATAACTAAAGCTATCAGGGGAAAACTAGGTGCAAACAATATAACGTTAGTAAGAGACAAGCAAGGAAATCTCATCACCACAGCACAGGGGCAGCAAACAAGATGGGCTGAGCATTTCAGAGAAACTCTGAACAAGGAACCACCAGAGACACAGTTGAATGTTCCTGAGGCTGAAAATGATCTAAATGTTAATACAGACATTCCACGAAGAGAAGAAAAAAATCTCAGCTATCAAAGGGTTAAAGAATGGAAACGCTTCTGGTCACGACAATTTAAATGCTGAGTTATTCAAGGCAGATCCTGAACTAGCAGCAGAACCACCACTTGCTCAAGTCTGGGAAACTGAGACAATACCAACAAAGTGGAGTAAAGGAATAATTGTCAAATTGCCCAAGAAGAGACTGCAACAACAGGAGAGGAATTACTCTTCTTTCAATTCCCAGTAAAATACTAGGCAGGATAATCATCCAGAGAATTTCAAAAGCAGTTGGCCATAAACTGAGGAAAGAACAAGCGGGTTTTAGACAGAACAGAAGATGTGCAGATCATATATTCACTCTCAGGAACATGGCATAGTCAGACGTTTTGTCGGCGAAGTTAGATAACAACCTTTGATATGGGAACATGAGTTGCAGAGGATTACTACAAACCAGATAAAGCGTCAGTTCGCAAACAAGTCGTGCCCAAATACACGACCGATTTCATTGGGATATCAGAAGCTGGCAATCTTGTTAAAGATTAAGACAAGAACAGTGATGTAATACGTCAGGTAGATTGATTTTGTTGTAATAATCAACTACAGGAAAATAAAATCTTGGAAGATGTTATCAGCGATAGATCTGTGAAGTTGGGAGTTTGTAAACATGATAAGTAACAATGGAAGTGGCAAGACATTATATGGTTATAGAGTTTTAAAATACTATGTAAAGGGCAATATCTTATATAGTCATGTAGTAATATTCTATATGAGGTCAGTTTGGAGACCCCTACCAAAGTCAGACACTTATCGGCAATTGGTTTGGCATTTGAGATATTAAGATAGACTGCTCCTGACTGGACTTCTCATCCACCAAGCAACATCGCTGTATGGGCAACAATTTCGCTTATAACTTACCACTTAAAAGCACAGCCAATGGACATTTCAAATCTTTTACTATTTTCCATCAAAATTTGACATTATCCGATGATGAGAAATATCATCACTTCTTTTTTTATAAACAACTTTATTTATTTTGCATTGTAAACCCATAAGTGATTATTAAACCTGGTTATCTGTAACTATACGTCTATAGTTGGATTAACCACTATTGAATGAATTGTATGTCTGCTATGTATGCCTATTGTATGAGTTCCAAATGACTCATATTGCTTTAAATATATAACCATGTAGAGCTATTAAATTAATAGTTGCAGAATCACGTTCAGCTGGGCGCTCAGAGAATTGGAGTCAATATATTATCTGACAGAAAGGGCGGAAGAATAACAAGTTCATGACAGCTTAGATGATCCCAGCTGTTATGCTTGCATTTCCTTAAAATCCTGTGAGGCACCCTAAAGAAGAAGCATCGTTCTTCCATTTATATCTCATCCAAAAGTAATCTTAAACGAAAGTTGAAACCTTTGAAGACCCTCATTTTTATACTCTAAAGTTGGCCATTGTTGGACCACTATTGCAGGGCAGGAGAGAAAATACCGTCACAGTTTCCTATCCAATGCATGCACTGCATCCTGGTATGCTGGCATGTTGTATTTACTCAAGATGTTTGTCACCATTCTAGCACAGGTTGTGTTCCAGCAGTGACTTCGAACAAGAAACTTGGTCGATGAAAAACAAGAAAAAAAGCACGAACCCTAGAAGATGAAAAACAAGAGACGAGAAGCGTGAGTAATTTAGTGCAAAGCAGATCACGTGGCCCGGATGATAATAAATAAGAGGAGCAAGAAGCCTGGATTATTTTTTTTTTAAAACCAAGAAGAGCACAAATCCCGGATCATAAAACATGAAAACCAGAAAATCAAGAAGCCTGAATGATTAAAAAAAAGAAGATCATCACAAAGCCTGAATGATTAAAAAAAACAAAAAGATCATGAAGTCTGAATGATGGAAAAAAAAAAAAACAAGAAGATCACAAAGCTTGAATGATTAAAAAAAAAAAAAAAAAAAAAAATTCATGAAGCCTGAATGATTAAAAAAAGAAGAGGACAAAATTTCGATGATTTAAAAAAAAAAGAGAAGAGCAAAAAGCCTGGATGATTAATAAAGAAGGTAAGCACAAAGCACCACGGTTGATTAAACAAAAACTCACAACCTGGATGATGAAAAATAAGAAGAACATGCAGATCGCGAGAAACACGCAAGAAGAGCACATAGCACGGATGATAAAATACAAGAAAAGCACGAGGCCTGGAAGAAAAAGTAGGAAGCCAGAGACTGATGCAGACGAGAAGAATAAGATGTTTGAATAATAAAAGGCAACAAAGACCACGAAGCCTGGATGGTGAAAACACAAACCATTAAACAAGAAAGTCGCCAAACCTGGTTAATGAGAAACAAGAAGAGTAACTAGAGGCCATAGAATCGATTAGATTTTCTGCATACAAGGAGAATGGCGGCAATGAAAGGATAATTCATTACAACGGTCAGAAGAGAGAGAGAGAGAGTAGTTCAGTTTCTCTGAGGACATCTGTAGACCAGGACAGCAATATGCTAGCTTGCGAGATTAAAGTAAAGAAAGAAAAGATGGCGAGGTGCCAGAGATGATAGCACCAAAATCAGAAACTATAGAGAAGATACGAATTTGAAATGTTAATGAAATATCGTCGCTCGTCGGTGTGTAACTTTCTTTGGGCAGTCATACATTATTTTAAAAAAACAAAAAGTAAAACAAACATGGGTAGAACTTAAACGAATAGTGCAGGGCAACAGGGATTGACGTGAACTTATGAAAGGCCAGTGTTCACCAGGAAGCTAAAAGTTAAATGTATCATCATAGAGGTTCTATCTAATCTCGCGTTTATAACGCAGCTATCAGCTAGTAATCTCCAGTGTTAATACAAGGACAAATACAATTTTGCTCTGTTAAGATGATCGATCTCAGGCTGCCGAAGAACTGTTGGAGAGACTGGTCGTTCAGAAGAGGGAAGACTGACATCGAGTGACATCGAGTGCTGTATATCTTGTTGCATTGGTGAATGTCTGGTTATTTTTTAAAATCAGGTTTACAGTCTTCTTTCATCTTTCAACACATGAAGGGGATGAGGACGACATGTACTTGACTCTCAACTTACCAAGGAGCATTGACCGTCAACAAACTTATGCTACGTTTTTCAATCCCGCGCAATCAGGTCAAGGTCATTCCATCTCGTCTTCATACTTTCATGTTTGTCTTCAGTTCTCTTCTCCTTGTGATCTTTAGTCTTCCTCTACGTCTCATACACAGAGGATTCCAGAATAAAGGCTGTCTAGTAAAGCTATCAACAGTTTTTCTTAATGCGTGTTCTATCCATCTCAAGCGACTTCTTCTCATCCCTTGTTCCACTGACGAATGTCTGGATCTTGTCATTAGTTCCACAATTATTGTTCATTTAAATCCTTCTATTCTACACAAATACTCATTTATGAAGTTAATATCTTTTTGGTTGTCATTTGCGTTGCTCTTCATGTTTCAGAACCAAACAATAGGATTGACTTGACATTTCAGTTCAGCAGTCTTATTTCTGAGTTTGACTTGATTTCTTTTTGATGTCCATATATTGCTCATTACAATGCAAGGGGTCGTCTGCAGTGGTGGTTCACTAGTCCTTGTGGAGCAAAATAGGAAGATGATGGTTGTCGTAATCCGATAGGTTTGAAAGATATTTATGGTCCCGTCTGAGTAGAGTGGATGGTGATAAGTACGTGAGAAGTAGGTGTGAGAATAGATTTCACGGGTGAATAGCTTAAGGAGAAGATCTGTCTCTGGAATGAGTAAGTTTCTCTAATCCAGCCTATCTATACGATTATAATTTAGTACAAGACAATCTTTCCCTCCTTATACATGTAAATATAAGTTTAACTACACACACAACTATGTGACAATAAAGACACACAAACGTGAAAAACTATGGTTAATTGGGTATGGGTCTGACCAACACACAACGTTAAGTTTCTTTCGTTGTTTATTATCATTAAACTTGACAACACCAAATATCTAAAGAAAGATCAAATAAAATCAGATTTACATACATAGGAAAATAACAGAATACATATGCCCTCCCCTTATTGAAAAAAAAGAACCCAACAAGTTAATAACCCCAAAGGTCAAAGGTTAGCACTATGTTACAGAATAGACGGTAGAGAAAAACCAAAGTTCCTACTAAATGCTACCCAGTAAAGTAAACAATTTTTTTAAGCAAAATCCAGATTGGTACAGTTTCTGTAACAAAGAAAAATATTCACTCTCTCTGTCATACGTGGCCACTCAATCACTCCTTGCCTACTGTTGGTGATATCTCTTGGAAATACAATTCCTGAATATAAAATTGCCAGTGTTTTTATCTTCCAAATTGGCCCCAGTCCATCCTCTAATAAATATGATTAATGTGGACGCCTAATTTGGTGGTTTATTCCTGGATGTACAAATGTCCCTTCGAATAGTTAGAAAACCGAGATCTTGGGTTCATAGAAAACAGAGGAAAATACTTCTAGTATTGGGAAACATCTGGTTGCTAAAACTGTTACAATTGATAAATGATGGTAATCCTATCGGCTCGCTCTATGGTGAATGCCGATTATGAAACAGCGTAACTCTTCTGGATAAACTCCACTTGGATACGACTGTCAAAAATCGGGAGAAATGTTATTGGTTTCACAACCCAGTGGGCTGATAAAAATTGAACAATTATTTCTGGGTTATACAAGTCCAGTTAAATTTACCATTTAAATGTTTATTTGTCTCTTTGGCCAATCCTGTTCACAAATGAACTTGGGGACACACCGACCAAAAAGAAAGACAACATTCACCGTTCAGTAAATGAAGAAAAAGAAGACCGCTGAACGCTCTTGTGATCAGGTCTGCTTAAGAATAAAAAAACATTATGAAAAAAATGCTACTATTATAAATCTACATATATGCACACGGAAGGGGACAAGACGATCTCTTATCTACTCCGTCAGTCCTGATTAAATTTAAAAGGCACACGGTGTCTTTAGCTTATCCTATCGCGCGTCGCTTAGCGAGTGCAGGTTTGGTTGAGGTATGCAGCCTTTCCCCTCCTGCCCCTGGTCAACGATCAGCGTACAATGTAAATTATTATTTAATTGTCCATATGCGCACTTACATAAATATCGCCTGTCTTTAATAGCTAGTAAATTGTCGGCGTCTGTGGGTCGTCGTCTGTGGGTCGTCGTATGGTATTAAATAATAGTCACTTACTATAAATACACAAAATGAAATATAACGTGAATTCTATTGTCCCTATCAGTTGCGCCTAGCATATATTCAGTCAACTAAAACGTCTCTTGTTGTGTGAGAAAGCGGGTGGTAACATTAACATTAAAACTGAACCTCTGGAATTAAATAGCTACGCATTATTATTAGTTCACTAGATTCAACGCTAGAAAATCACAGTGAATTATAATGGTTAAAGCTTTAACACTTAAGCACTAATTTCTATTACCAGAAAATTCTCATGAAAATATCCCCACAAACGCTATTAACACATTTAGCGAAATGGTTCTAGCTATTGCGTGTTTAGACTATCCGAAAATTCTGAGTGACGACTGATAGCTGGTTTAGGAAGACACAGTTTATGTATCATCATGGTTATCTGATCTATAGTTGATGCTAATTTTCACACTTTGTGCTTAGCAGAGAATCAGAAACCTAAGTTCCCCAGATAAAAGGCTTTCACGGTCGCCCTATCGGGCGTTACTAATCGACATCAGATACTTAAGACCGTGTAACGGGTTCTCGTAGATGTTGTCCGCTTCTGGAGATCACAGAGTTAACTTCCTATGTGTATACGAACATCAAAGCTTTAGCTACCCTTTCCGAAGACTTCAAAGGCCGTTAAGACTGTTTCATGTGTTTTCTGTGTAAGATCGTATGCCTGACAGATACTGGCGAGGGAAAACGAGGTAAACGAAAGCTGATTCGCTACCTGTTTCTGACGGGCAGGGCCCGAATGTTGGTAAACAGTTCGTTTGTTTATGTTCAAGGAAAAGAGGCGTGGAATAAAAAGTGAGTAAACACAGGCTGTAAATGCATGGTTTTGCTAGCAAATCATAGAACGCTACGAAGTCACCAAAGACTGTCAGATACTGTAGGCTATATTTCCATTGTACGTCACAATGATGATGATGATAGTATTATCAGTCTGCTTGTAAGACGGCATCAGTGAAGGGTCCTTTCATGTTTTATTTAAAATCTTGCCCATAGCCACAGGAAGTCATCCACTTCAGAACTGAGAAGATGACGAAAATCAATTCTCGTCGCGTTAGGTTCAGCATACTTCCCTCTTGAGCTAGCTGACCTTCGGAGCGCGTGTTATGTTTAAGGCAATGGCCACACGTGATACTGGTAAGCCTGCTAGACTCGTTAAAGAGCGTTTTAATAAAGTTTCGCTCACACTGCGCGCTTCTATCTATCTATCTATCTATCTATCTATCTATCTATCTATCTATCTATCTATCTATCTATCTATCTATCTATCTATCTATCTATCTATCTATCTATCTATCTATCTATCTATCTATCTATCTATCTATCTATCTATCGATCTATCTATCTATCTATCTAACTATCTATCTATCTATCTATCTATCTATCTATCTATCTATCTATCTATCTATCTATCTATCCATCTTATAATATAATCTGTAGGTTCTAATGACGATGTTTGTACTTTTCAACATATTTTATGTCATGCTTTTAAGTAGTTAATGTTAATATGAGTGTGCTATTTTATTTTACTTTACAACGTTGCATTCCTTGACATTGATATGTAAAATGTATGTGAGAATAAATGAATTCAGTATGAAAGGTGAGAGAGAGGAAGGGCAGAATGTCAGACGGGCCTGCGTGCCCAATTCTCAACCCTTTGAAAACAAAGTTCGTTCGTTCCTTCTATCTATCTATCTATCTATCTATCTATCTATCTATCTATCTATCTATCTATCTATCTATCTATCTATCTATCTATCTATCTATCTATCTATCTATCTATCTATCTATCTATCTATCTATCTATCTATCTATCTATCTATCTATCTATCTATCTATCTATCCATCCATCCATCCATCCATCCATCCATCCATCCACCCATCCACCCACCCACCCACCCACCCACCCACCCACGCACCCACCCACCTATCCATCCATCCATCCATCCATCCATCCATCCATCCATCTATCTATCTATCTATCTATCTATCTATCTATCTATCTATCTATCTATCTATCTATCTATCTATCTATCTATCTATCTATCTACTTATAATGTTGCATCGCCATTAAACTAATACCTTAAGTATGTTGGAGAATGTCTGGATAACTAGCAATAAAAGATGAGTAAGAGGAAGGGCAAAATGCAAGAAGGGCCTATATGCACGATTCTCATTTATCAGTCAATACCCTTTACCTCCCTAAGGAGCATAGGTCATAAAGCTTATATCTCGTGTAGTGGAGGCGTCAACAATTCACTCCCTGTGGCAGTATCTGCTTGGGACTCAAAGCTGCTCACCCCTGGTAACATTTTCCGCATGCTCTGACAACACACGAAGTCCCAGGTCATTCAGCAGCAGATTTCCAAAATGTCACGAGTCTCGTATATGCCACCATAATCTGATTACGTTTCACATTATGTCTAATTTACTGTATAAATGGTTTAGATTTTGTTTGTTTGTGTGGTTTTTTTGGGGGGTTTTTTAAAATTTATTTTTATTTATTATTTATTTTTTATTTATTTATTATTTTCCTCTGTTTTTTTTTAATACTTAAATTTGATTATGACTGGATGTTACAAATGTATGTTATTATTTTACCTTGGTAATGTTGTATGCTTAAATAATGCTCAAAATACATGTGCTATTGAAAGGATATATTATGTAAGATGACAGAGAGAAGAAGGGCAGAATGTAAGACGGGCCTGCGTGCCCAATTCTTAACCCTTTAAAAATAAAGTTCTATCTATCTATCTATCTATCTATCTATCTATCTATCTATCTATCTATCTATCTATCTATCTATCTATCTATCTATCTATCTATCTATCTATCTATCTATCTATCTATCTATCTATCTATCTATATATCTATCTATCTATCTATCTATCTATCTATCTATCTATCTATCTATCTATCTATCTATCTATCTATCTATCTGTCTGTCTGTCTGTCTGTCTGTCTGTCTGTCTGTCTGTCTGTCTGTCTGTCTGTCTGTCTGTCTGTCTGTCTGTCTATCTATCTGTCTGTCTGTCTGTCTGTCTGTCTGTCTGTCTGTCTGTCTGTCTGCCTATCTGTCTGTCTGTCTGTCTGCCTCACTTTCTCCCTTCCTCTCTTTCCATAGAGTTCTTAGAGAAACAGTACTTTTGTTCACACACTGATCATGTACATATTCTTCCAGTCTTATCCAACATAAGCGTTTTATTGGCAGAGTGATTAGAGAGCTTGCTTCTCGCGGCAGTTACTGGGTTCCAGTTTTGAAACCTGGCATCTAGCGCTCCTGTCTACCGAGCCTTTAAAATGGGTACCAGAGACGTGAGTTAGGGAAGGCAGTGAAGAAGGAAGCTAGCCACTCCACTTCATAAAGCTGGACTTAATATAATAGAGTCTCTAACATTCACCTCTCCTACAGCAGTATCTGCTACCTTTTATCGTATACACATTTGAGTCTCTGCCAGTTGTTCATGATAAGAATTTCAAATTTAGCAGCTGAAACTAACCCTAATGACAGTAATAAACCTAATTTGGTCTTATCAACAATAAAACAACCCTTTTCATTTTTATTAAACGAGTCAGATTAAGTATCGTTTACACCAGCAGGTAGGCAATGCTGGAGATGTGTGCATCTACTTTAGAAACACTGAGTTCTGTAATGATCTGTGTCGTACATGTTTAGATAGGTAGAGAGAGATATTTGGTTCCGTCTGAGTAGAGCAGAAGGTAGGGGGTATATGAGAAAGAAAGGTGTTAGAATAGATTCCACGAGTGAATAGATTAAGGTGAAGATCTGTCTCTGGGATGAGTGGTTTCTTTAGTCCAGCATATCTATACGACTATCTTTAGTATAAGACGATCTGTCACCTCCCTATAAGTATAATTATAAGTTTACTACTCACACACACACAATTATGTGACAACCAGACACACAAACGTGAAAAAAAATATGGTAAATGGATATGGGTCAGACCAACACACAAGTTAAGTTCTTGTTTCGTTTATTATCACTTAAACTTTACAACATCAATACATATAGAAATCAATATAATCATGTTTACAGACATAGGAAAATAACCCAATAAGTGCCCTTCCCCCCTTGTTGAGAAAAAGGATCCCAAAAGAAGTTAATAACCCCAAAAGGTCAAAGATTAACACTAGGTTATAGAATAGACAGTAAAGAAAAAGAACAAAGTTCCTACTTAAGCTATCCAGTAAAATAACAGTATTTGCAAAAAAAATAAAGGATGGTACAGTTTCCGTAACTAGAACATATTCACCCTCACTCTGTCATTCGTGGCCACATCGATCACGCCTTACCTAAACTTGGTGTAACACTCTTGAACGTAAACATCCATGCATATGTATCATGATCCAGCAGTTTTATCCTCCGAAGTGGGCCCCAGTCCCTCCACTAATAATTAATTTTTATAATGGGGGACGCCTAATTTGGTGGTTGATTCTTGGATATGCAATGTCACATCAAATAGTTCATGTAGCAAAAAAAAATAAACCGCGATCTTGTGTTCACAGTAGACAGTAGACAGTACTTCCAATAGCTAAAGAAAACATCTGGTTGCTAAACTGTTAATTAAGATGATGATGATAAATCCTATCGGCTTGCTCTGGGGTGAGTGCCGATTATGAAACAGCGTATTCTCCTGGATAAAATCCACTTGGAAAAACGACTGTCAGAAGTCGGGAAAAATATAATGTATATTGCCACAGCGGGCTGATAAAATTGAATAAACAATCTGGGTATTTTGTAAGTCCAGTTAACTCAAATTTACAGTTAAAATGTTAGTTTGTCGCCTTGGCAATTCCTGTTCACACCTGTACTGGGGACGAACGCCAAGGAAAAACGACAACTATTACTCCTTCAGTAACTGAGGAAAGGACCACAATAGAAAACCGCTGGCTGCTGGTTTTGATCCGGTACTATATTAGGAAGAAAAAGGACATTTAACCAAAAATGCCAATATCCTATACTATCACGCGTAAGGGTATGATCTCTTTTCCTCTCCGTCACCTAATTAAATTAAAAGGCACACGAGGTCTTAGCCTATCGTATCGCGCTTCGCTTAGCGAGTACAGGTTGGGTTTTAGGCATGCCGCCCCCCCCCCCCCCCCGGCCTGTAAAACAATCAGCGCACAATGTCAGTTATAATTTAATTATAACTACGCGCCCTTAACAAATATCGCATGTCATTACTAGCTATTTGATTTTCGGCGTCTATTGTTTTGACACATGATATTAAACACTAGCCATTTAGAAAATTACACGCAATGAAATGTAATGCGAATTCTACTCTGTCACTTTATCCGTCACTCATAGCATTATACCTAATCAGCTAAACCCTATCTTCTGGTGTAAAAAATGGTTGATGGATTTTACGTTAAACTGAACAACTGGTAAGAAAATTTCTACGCGTTGGCTATTTCACTAGTCTTAACGCTAGGGAATCACAGTGAATAAAAATAGTAAAACTTTAACACATTTAACACTTAAGCACCACTGATGTTATTACCAGAAAACAGAATAAATCACCACGAAGGCTATTAACGCACTATTTCACATAGGTTCTAGCGTACGCGTTCAGATTATCCAAAATTTCATGAGACCTGATAACTGACTTGGAGAGAACGCTGTATATATACAGATTTTGTGCAATATCTCTAAAGGATGTGACAATTCACACCTTCGGCATAGCAGGGAAAATCAAGGAGCTTCGTTTCCGAGATAAAGGATTTTACGGTTCGCTCTACTCGCGATGCCGGACTACATCAAAAGACGTTGACGTGCAAAACGGGCCTCCTGATTCCGTCCCCTTTTTCGTAGATCAAACATGATCTCCCCCTTAGTATGCGAACATCAAAGGTGGTCGGGAAGTATTATTATCGCCCTTGTATTTCTTCAAGGATCTGGTCTTTACCCCACGTGCGTCTGTCTAATGACCAATGATGATAGATCAGCTCGCGTGAGAGACTCGGGTAAGCAAACCAGGTTCGCTCCCCTTGTTAAGATTGGTAGGTGCGAAAGTTGGTAAACACTCGTCGCGCATGTAAAACAGGAAAAATAGGCGTGGCTTCAAACGTGAGTCAACAGACAGCGAATTGCGTGGTTTTGCCTTCGCAAAACATAAACACTAACTGAGAAAGCAAACGTGGTCGGATTACTTATTTTGATTCCACGTCACAATCTGCTTCCATAAAATCATGTTTGTTTTCAGGTTTAGGAGTTGGAATTTAAAATAAAAACAGCTTGTATGTAAACTGTATCTCTGCCACGTGATCTACTTTCTGTAATCCCATCTACAACGCGGTGAATAATTAATATTAAATTATATTTTATCGTGTGAGTTTTAGTAATCTTCTTGAGGGTGGTTTGCTGTGGGTGCGGTAAAAGTACTTTAAGCTTGGGAACATAGCGCTTCTAGGCGATAATGGAAGAGAGCTATTCCCACATTTACCGAGACTAAACATGTCCTTGTCTCCCTTCGTCACATAGATATCTACTGACTGATCCCTGGTGATGTCATGGTAGTTCGTGATTGACTGGTTGCCGTGCCCTGGTCTACACTTTAAAAAAAAATTTGCCTCGTTTTGGCGAGGCGCGTCCCGTTCAACCTAGACACAAGGTCCGTCTGTTATATTAGGGCCCATGTCCAAATATTAAAGACCGTTTTATTCTATTGTCTACACAAAGATAGATTTCCAACATTGTCTCCAGCTTGGAAGATTCACTCTGAAGGACAACTTATCATCACTTTATGGATGTTTCCTGCCCTAATTAATCAATGTCGACCTTCTGACATTTTGTATTCCAACCTCCTCTCTCTCTCTCTCTCTCTCTCTCTCTCTCTCTCTCTCTCTCTCTCTCTCTCTCTCTCTCTCTCTCTCTCTCCCCCCCACCCCCTTTTCGCTCAGTGTAGATCCCGGGAGATCTCCGATCTCTGATACAGACAGAATATGACAACAGCTGAGCTGCTTCCTCAGTCATAACATAAATTGTGGTTAGTGTGAAGTTGTACATGAGGCTGGTAACCTCATCGTGTAAAACAAATTGTTACAGAAACTGTCGCTGTAGAAACATGTGATTCGATGCAGGTTTCCTGAAAGGGGACCAGAGGCAATAGTGGTTCCATCATCACATCGCCATAATTGCCATTACATCTCCCTACGGGGCAAGAAGCCATCACATGTAAATGACCTCCTTCTGAAGTCTACGCCAAAGCACAAAATCTTGAAGTGGTGGTTTCTGTAACAATATGCACAATCTCATATTAGTCACCTGTGACGACGTGCCTCAACAACAGTTGTCATATTCTTCAGTAACCCTCGGGAACTACACGGTGACATGCTGGCTACAGGTATCATATAAAAATGTTTGCCTTTTTTTTTTAAAACAAGTGCTGCGGAGCTAGTCGCTCTTTGCTCGTTATGTCAAGTTAAAGATAAAGTAGGTCAGCTGTCGTGGTCTTCTTCTTCGTGTACCATGCCTGGTGGTGTAAGCGACAGTATCTCTCCACAACTTCCTGCCTCCATTACTATTTATAAATTCTCTTGTTGACTTCCGTCCAAGCCTCGATGTCAAATCGTCAAGAATGTTCTCTCTTTATCTCTTTTTCCTTCAATCTTTCCTGACGTCACGATATACTCCAGCCTCTTCCTTCTTATAACATATCCAAAGAATGTGGATTGCTTTAAGCATGAGGAATACGTTTCCTTTGTGCATTGGCCTCTTTCAGGACATCCTCATTACTGTTTTTAGCTGTCCAAGGTATTTTTAACATGCATCTGTAAAACCACATCTCTGTGGCCTCTAGTGCTTTTGCTATATGTTTACAAATTGTTCATGACTTACTCCCGTACTTCAGAATTGGTTGTATATAACACTGACGAACTCTCCCCCTCTCTCTCTCTTTCTCTCTCTCTCTCTCTCTCTCTCTCTCTCTCTCTCTCTCTCTCTCTCTCTCTCTCTCTCTCTCTCTTTTACTTCCATTGACAAAGCTTGTGGCATAAAATACTCTTCTTTATATAGAAAGCTGCAATTACCTGGGCTATTCTACTCCTTACTTCTAAGATGCATCTTCCATCCGATGTTATTGACGTGCCCTGTAATGCGAATCTAAAACTGTTCCACTTACGTTAATTGTGCATTCTGGAAAAGTTATTTTCTTCGAGCTGACCATTACTTCCGTCTTTTATCATGGTAAACAAAAACCATATCCATCACGGCCATCTCTTTCTGATGTAAAACAACATTGTCGTGTCAATTAATCACTGTACTAACATTGTGTTGCCAGAAAATGCTGTTGACTGATAACGCATGCGAGGTTATACACAATTTACAACTCAACAGAATTGAGTTCTCCCACAGGTCATATGCGACATCAAGAGTTCATCTCTTGACTACAATATTTAGGTGATCAACAAAAGTCACTCCTGGTATCAATAACAATGAGGACAAAGAATTCTTAGGGGTCGTCCAGAAATGACACCAGCAGTGAGGAGGTGTGTGTGGGGGGTTCAAAATTTGTGACGAAGTGTAAAGATAGAGAGATGAGAGCTTGAAGAAATGTGCCGGCCCACAAAACAATACAAGTCAGGTTTGCTTCTTTCATGAATGATGTTGACACAAAACAATACAAGTCAGGTTTGCTTCTTTCATGAATGATGTTGACACAAAACAATACAAGTCAGGTTTGCTTCTTTCATGAATGATGTTGACACAAAACAATGCAAGTCAGGTTTGCTTCTTTCATGAATGATGTTGACATAAAACAATGCAAGTCAGGTTTGCTTCTTTCGTGAATGATGTTGACACAAAACAATGCAAGTCAGGTTTGCTTCTTTCATGAATGATGTTGACACAAAACAATACAAGTCAGGTTTGCTTCTTTCATGAATGATGTTGACACAAAACAATGCAAGTCAGGTTTGCTTCTTTCATGAATGGTGTTGACACAAAACAATACAAGTCAGGTTTGCTTCTTTCGTGAATGATGTTGACACAAAACAATACAAGTCAGGTTTGCTTCTTTCGTGAATGATGTTGACACAAAACAATACAAGTCAGGTTTGCTTCTTTCATGAATGATGTTGACACAAAACAATGCAAGTCAGGTTTGCTTCTTTCATGAATGATGTTGACACAAAACATATTTTGTAACCTTCATCCTCATAGTCTACTTTAACGTACGCAGTTTTTTTTTTTTTTCTATAACCAGCGGCACTCGAGCTTTCCAGCTCTTTCGGCCCAATGACATGTCATTACGAGGCTGGGGGCTCAAAACGTACGCAATAGTTAACAACTCACTCGTGGACGACTTATAGTAATATTAGTCTCAGCTCAAATATAAGATGATTGTTATAACCTTTAACTGGTTTAAATTGTTGTTTAATTATACATTTCTCTCCGCCCCCCCCCCCCCCCCCTTTCCACGCACACAATGTAATGTACACCTTTCCAATAAACGATGTTCATCTGGAAGTAGGGGAACATTGTTTAACAAAGCTAAATTTGTTCACAAAATCCTGTCACATAATGCTCCAGCATATCTGTGGCCAATGTTCACATGCAATGAAAGACGCAGTCAACGCTTTAACGAATTGCACGTGCCCAAGCCTAGGCTTGACTTATTCAAGAAAAGCTTAGCGTACTCTGCTGCTCATCTTTGGAATTGTCTTCCATATAACCTAAGAAACAACCTCAGTCCCTATTCATACAATCGTAGACTTTTCGAATACTTTATAAGTTCTGATTACATGCCCCCCTAATCGGATTATCCTTTCTTATAATATCAACTGTAGGTTCTAATGACGATGATTGTACTTTTCAACATATTTTATGTCATGATTATACGTAGTTAATGTTAATAAGAGTGTGCTATTTTATTTTTTATACTTTACAACGTTGAATTCCTTGAAATTGATATGTAAAATGCAAGTGAGACTAAATGAATTCAGTATGAAAGGTGAGAGAAAGGAAGGGCAGAATGTCAGACAGGCCTGCGTGCCCAATTCTCAACCCTTTGAAAAAAAAGTTCGTTCGTTCGTTCGTTCTTACTTTGCCGCGGGTTAAAGATAACGAAGAGAAATAATTCATCTATTCGCCTAGTTTTTAAACTCTTGAATTTTTCTGGATTTTTCTCAAGTTTAACATAATTTATGAAACTTGAACATTAGTAAGAATTGAAGTTGTTGATACTTGTATCTTACATTTATTTCATTTTTATTTTATGAAATTAAATGAAGCCAAAACGAGCGAGATTTTTAAATAGATTGAGCAACATTTAGCTGGTAAAACAGTCTTTGTAAAGGCCTAATTAATTCAAACTATTTTACTTAAATTATAAAGATTGTTAATTTATCTGCACTATTTAACTAATTTGTCGGCGTTTGTGGCCTAATGGATATGAACGCAGTTTCATAATCCAGATATACCAGGTTCGAAACCTGCTGCAGGCGGTTTGGTAGCAGATCGCTTTGTGTGGATTTTTAACAATGGTATAAGCGCCGTACCGTTCAGAAAGCAATGGCAAACTACTGAAAAAATTGCCTAGAAAAATCACAAAACAGCCAATAAAAGATGGGGTTGATTGCCACGTCATGTAATAATAATAGTAATAATAGCCCCTTCAGTCATAACTGACTATGGGAATGCGCCCCTGAGGTGGCAGCCCTCAGCTGCTTATTTTCCTGGTGCTCCTTTCGACGTTTTCTCCTCACCTCTGCTTCTTGTGTGAGCCACTGCTACTTCCCGTGTTTTGCCGACACCTATATGGTGAAGCTGGAGTGTCCTCTCCAGGGCGCGAGTTTGGGCACACGTCATGTAAAGGATAAGCAACTAACTTTTATTTAACTAATTTACGTTCGATTACACATTCTTTCTGTTCAGTATTGCAAAAATTGCGGGGGTGAGGGGAAGGGGTAGTAATAAATTTGTGAGGGAACTTAAGAGAGGATCTGGATTTTTGTGACCAAATATGACGGAGAGGTTAAAAAACGTGAATTCATATGTGGGCGACCACTTACATTGAACTGAATGATTTGATGGAGTGGTAATGTTATCAACGGGTTTCCTCAGTGTGTGTCCAATCAATCTCCAGCATCTTGTTATCATCTGTAGATCCACTGGCACTTGTCAACTGGAGATTACAAGAAATCAAGTCCGGTACAAAAATCAGACTCTTCAAGACGTCAAGTCAGTCCTATTTATAGCTCTGAAACTTGGAGAATGACAAAAACAACAACCAAAACGCTACACACTTTTACAAATGGGTGCTTGCGTTATAGTTGAAGGATTGCGTATGACCAAGATCCCCAATGTGGAATTGATGACAAGAACCAGAAATTTACCAATTTTAAGCTCAGTTCTACTGTCATACGCAGTGTAGCTATCTGATCTGTAAAGGATCTGCTTTGCCGAAATTCAGTATACTTTCAGTTGTCTGCCTAACTGAGTGTACATTGCTATAGTCGAATACATTAGGTAGATGTTTACAAATTCCAAACTTCACGTGTTAATGTATCTTTCAAGTAAAATTGATTTTTCTTGCAGGTCTCAGGTCAAGTTAATGGCCAAAATAATTTGAAATTTTAACAGGACGCGAGTTTTCAGACTCTAATGGCATAGAATTCTCGCGTGCGTACACGGCTCAAGGGAATCTGTTCGTGAGTACTTCTGTAATTCAGTTGGCGGAATTAGAGACGAGGATGTCCATCTGGGATTTGGTATCTGCGTAAATTGTGCGAATGTTGCGTCTATCGTAGATCCCAAGGTGAGGGTCAGCGATGACACTAGTAGTAGTTTCACTTTACGTTTTAACACAATTTTGTATTTAATATTTTCATGGCTTATTCAGTGGACATCTCGTGGAACAAAAGTGGTAAGTTTGAAAGAATGCTAAACAAACAAAAGAAAATACGCATAAAATTAACCCCTGGCAGTCTTCATCGACTACGTAATAAAGCTAGAAAATAAACCTTGCCATTCTGGAAAAAAACAAACAAATGCATAAATCTACCCAAAGCTGGCAGAATGGATAAAGCGAGTAGTTAATTTACAAATTACAACCAAGGTGATTGTGACGGTATTGCCTCCCCTGCTTTGCAGTAGTGGTCCAACAGTGGCCAAAAGTCAAGAGTATCTAATATGGGCTTCAAAGGTATCTACCTTCGCACAAGATTACTCTTGGCAGAGATGTAGATAGAAGGGTGATGACACTTCTATTACACAGGGAGTCTTCACAAGATATTCAGAATAAGCGAGAACAATGCTGCTTTGGCTGAGTATGTTAACTCTGTAATTCTGCCGATACTTTTGTGAAGGATTTAAGCACTTATTACTTTCAGCTCGTTTAAGCCCCAACCCCTGATTTACTCAGTGGAATTCTATTATTTTAGGATAGCTCTGTTTAGATTGTGTGTAGTAATTTGACTGAGACAAACATGCAGTAACTTTAAAATGATTAAATCGAAGTTAAATTTGTAACATTACAATTAACAACATTTAATAATCACTTCAGGTTTTAACAGTTGGAAAATAATTTGAATAGTTATGGATCAAGAAAAGTTATCACGGTTCTGCTCCTTTTAATGGGTTGGTTCTTTTCACTCTGCTCACGCTCATCTCTGATCAAGGTTGTCGGGGGTAGCTCGTTTCCTAGAAATGTCAAGGAGAGTCTACCACGTGGGTACCTCGTCTTAAAGCTTAGGCCACGGTTCCCTTCTTGTGCCAGAGTTGGTACTTTCTGCTAGTACCACCAAAAACTATGGTAAAAGAATAGAACGAAACGCTCTTCTGAGTATGGCGTTTCCCACCCCATAGTTATGTGTTCCTATCTTCCCATACTACCATCCCAATTACTCAGACTTTACCATCGATGACACTTAAATATAATCCCTCGGGATAAAACTTTCTTTACATTTAAATAGAAAAGCTTTAGCTTTACATGACATTTAAATGAAAAGGTTAATAATACAGATAGAGTCTGGTTAAATATACATCTCCACTGATTGAAAAGTGTTCACAATATAAATTGAATATGTTTTCACTTATGTTTTACACTGATTGAAAAGTTTGAACTTCCATTACTTTAAAATGAATATTTTTACATAGACATTTACACTGGTTTAAAGTTTGAAAACTTACATTAATTTTAAAGTGACTATGTTTATAGGGACATTTACACTGCTTTGAAAATGTAAATATTATACTTAGAATGTACATCATTTCTTTCATCTTTCCCCCCATGCTCCATATGAACCTGGGACTACTTTATGCTTTTAGTTCTCTTTACGAGACTAGCAATAAAGCAATCACCAACCCATGCAGTGGTGGTTCATGAATCATCATTCTATACGCTGAGGTTGCCAGCCTCAATTGACTGTGACATCCACTAGCGAGTTTCACACATTAAACTTCACATATATATATGTTAGTTCACATGTTAGTAATAAAATATGAAATGTAAATCACAACTTACGCCAATCCTGACTCACATACGTTTTGCTAAGATGAATAACAGAGACTTGAATCGGCCTCTTACACGCGTCTGGGGTGTCGCTAATTTAATACGTTCCCTCTCTGACTTCGTGTGTGGTCCTTCAGTTTCCTCAGTCCCGGTTTTCTTAATAAAATTGTTAGAGATTTCCTATGCTATATTGTAAGACCTGATAAATACTCCAATAAAAGGTGTCCGGTATTTTAAGAAGGAATTCTGAATTCTAATTCTTCACTGTAGCAGTCTGGTGTCTTGGCGAGCGATTTCTCAAGTGAAGTAGCTTGAGAAAATGGTCAGATTATATTCCCTGCCTTCCCACGCCTTCATTTGTTATGAGCTTTCAAAAAACTCCAATCATATTCAAACAACGGGTTATGGGATAATTTCAAAATATTCCGACATCGGATAATTTTGAACGTAAGGCAGAGGTCAACTCTCCCATATATGGTAATAAGATGTCCGATGCCCTTGTGTACAAACTTCCAAACACACCGGTAATCGCATATGACCATGTGTTCGAGATGTAGCAAAACGGCTTTTTATCTAAAGTAATCTTGTCATCCATGTCTTATCGGTGATTAAGCCGATAGCGCTAGCCGATGTACGTGTTAATCTGCCGAGCCTATAGCCAACATATCTGGGCAGCGCCAAGCAAATGTGATTATTATCACCTACAGGGAGTGTCGAATGATTTGATAAAATCAAATATCTGCTACTTAGCAGAAAAATAACGAAGAAAGGAAGAAAGAAAGAAAAGTGCGACAATTGAGAGCAAATAATAAAAATCAGTACCACAAATATACCGATACTGCCGGAGTGAAACAAAGATCGATAGGGCCGCCTCATTTTGTCACAGTGATGGTGGTTTAATTCCTAGCGAAGGCGGAAAAATCAACAGGACCTTGCAACTTGAGGACCGTGACCCAAATGGGCTCTCTCCCTTTAGAGTGTAAAAGGGATATAAGGGACCGAAACACTCGTCTGCCGAGGGGGCTTTCTGATGATCAGATTGATTTCCCCCCCCCCCCCCCCCCCGTTTTTGAGGAAGATGAAGCGGTGGAATGGAAGCGGAGGGTGGAGGGCGCCTGTGTAGGAGACACATTAAAGAAACATTAATTTTCCTCAGTTTGTGGTACAAGTCTTGTTCAAGTTGCCAGCAGTCTACGCTAGATGACGTCATCAGATGGGTCTAGAAAACGCTTGCCTTGATAATTGGAGTGTGTCACGGGTTGCCTCCCCTTTTCTCTGCAGTAGTGGTCCAACAGTGGCCAAAACCTAGAATATCTTATGTAGGTCTTCAAATGTGTCTACCTTCGCACAAGATTACTCTTGGCAGAGTTGTAGATAGAAGGATACTGATCCTTCTACCTCGCGAGAGTCTTCACAAGATATTTCAGAAGTCAAAAACAATGCTGAGTGCGTCTGAGCACGTTAACTTTTTATCTGACCCGCCGCCTTTTGGGAAGATGTTTGATTTAGCTCGTTGAAGCCCCCAGCGTATTTAATTCAGCGAGATTTCTTTATTATTCTCATATTTGTTCTTAAGGGCTCTTCAGATGTAGATATAACTATATATATATATATATATATATATATATATATATATATATATATATATATATATATATATATATATATATATATATATATATATATATATATATATATATATATATATATTCGGATTCACGCGTGTGCAGTCCGCTCTGTAATAATTAATTCAACTATGACTTTGTCAAAATCAACATATACAAATTTAATGATCAATTACTGTGAAACAGATGTAAATAAATATGACTGATGATTATGAAAAAATAAGTTTCGTCGTTGAAACTGGGTTTTAGGACTAGAATACAGTTCTTTGGTTTTGGCCTGTTATTGTTGTTTAACTAGGGCTGCTGAGCTTCTGACACTCTTCAGCAGCCAATTCAAAGCTAAAGACTCCTTGGTATGATCCACACTGTAGATCTAGGCTTTTCTTGTGGCTTTTCTACCATTCCAAAACGTGTTGAGTTGTTTCTCCAGCTTGGTTTGCATCTAAAGGATCGTCACATCTGGTCCCAAGCTAGGAGTAAGAAGTGTGTGACATACTGTGCATTCCCCGACATCCAAGGGGGCTCTCCAACAATGCAGAGCTAAAATGCTGTACTCTGGTTCTGGGCTTTCCAAAGGAATTGTCACGTCCTGCACAGAGCCAGTTCTCAACTTCCTCTGCCTATCACTGGGTCCATAGTGAGATCCTTCTGCATACAATGAACGAGTCAAAGCCAAAGAATTACACCTGGGTCTCAAGTGACCTCTCCAAGCTTAGTGTGCAATTCTGGGTTCTCAACAAGCTTCACCACAGGGGCAACCCCTGGAAGTGTGTGAATGATTTCAAGAGTCAATGAGGATGTAATTAGCCTCAGAGACATAGGTTTACTTCCACGTATATATATTGTAGCATTGTGCATAGCTGGTGGTCATATAAGGATGACTACAGTTATGCCTCCATGCATGTTTTGGCCTGTTAAAAATGGGACTTGCCAACATTTTTAAGTGCCATGTTGCTTTTCCGTAGATTCGTCTCTGGTGAGGGGCACGTTTTCAGATCAGTTCAGGAAGTAACCTCTCCTGGTCAAGGCAAGAATCTTCAAGTGTCGATCTCAAGTTTCGAACGGCAGTCTAGTAGTACAGCAAATGTTCTCTCCGGGTCGTACCGCAGATAGTCGGGTCGCTTCGTACTGGTACCACAAACTTTAGAGGAAATAAAAAAACAAATTCCGCTGCTAAATATTTGTTTTCCTGATATTAATCAGGTGCCTTTTCCCGCTGTCCGCCAGCCGTTTGTTTTCTCAGACTTTTTACTCTCCCTGAGCATATATTATATCACTCAGGGCATGTGATGAAAAATCAGCAGTATATCAGTTTAATTTAAGAAAATATTTGTGACTGGACAGCGGCAGTGGCTTGTACCTGAAAGAACATATTAAGCTTACAAACATTCACAAAATGATAATATACAACTATGCACAGGTTGATGTAATCATCACTCACTCCCTGCTCCATTCAGAGTCTGGGGTTACCTCTGCTTTTGGTTCTTCCGTGAGAACTAGCATGAAGCAATCACCAGCGTTTTCTGTGGTAGTTCATGAATGTATCCTTTTCACATGCTGATGTTGCCAGCCTAGTATGACTCTTTAACCCCACTAGCAAGTATGAACATGTCAAATTTGCAGCATAAAACATATGTTACACTCACCTCAATAATTGAGAATTCTTAGACTTCTTGCTCGGTAAAATATTCTTGGCAACTTAACACAGATGCTTCCAAAACACATCTGGGATATTATTTCTATTTCAGAATTCCTCTGTACTTCTGAGTGGTCCTGTAGAATTCAGGGTTCCGTATTAACATTGGCGAATTTTCTACTGATGTGCAGAGATGCTCTTAATACGTTTTTGTGTGTCCGGTCCTAAGAGTTCAGAATCCAACTCTATTTTTTTCTTTAGCAAGGTCCGTGCTGTCTATGTTGATGATTTCTGGAATGCAGTGCCGTATGTCAAACTTTTTCTACCTTGTATTGTAGTTTCCCGACCCACGCTTCCACCTGGCCTTTTCGACAAAACTTCCATTCATAGCAATTGTTTTTTTCGGGCCTAAAATACCAGCCAATACATTCACAGTACAGGTTATTACAACTTTTCATGCAATATTTTCCACGACTCATGCGTTTGACAATTTCAAACAGTCATAGCCCATATATGGAGTTGTGATATCCGTAAACTGTTGTCAAAGTTGACTTATATCACACTTCCTGCTCACTCTTCAAAATGTCTTCCAAGATTGCATTTATCCATAATCATGGTTTATCAGGTTCTGCCGATCTCCTGTACTACATGACTTGTCGCAAATCCGACTGCTTGCCAAGACAAATCGTAGTCGATACAATTAATTCCGTGTTGCCAGTTCATTCTGCTGTCGAGTCGTTAATGGTTATGCGATCTTAAGCAAACACTTCATGCTCGCATTTATCTGGAGTTATTGTGGTATTATCAATTTTTAGTGATTCAATTAATCTCTTAGGGATAGGCAATACGCATTTTTTCATCTCAAAGGCAATGTTTTAATACAAGCAATAAATATGTATACTTGTGATACATTATTTAATATATTGCCCCGTGCACTTCTAGTGACGGCTGAGGAGACAAAGAAAACAATAGACCAACTCTTCCTCATGCAAGTCGTTAGAGAAGAGTAATATAAGGTTGTGCATACGGTTAGCAACCTCATTATGTAAAATATGTTGCTACAAAAACCACTGCCAGAGCACATGAATTTTAGTGCAAGCCTTCTACAAAGGCGACTGTCAAGGATTGCCTCCCCTACTTTGCAGTAGTGGTCCAACAGTGACCAAAACTCAAGAGTATCTAATATTGGCTTCCAAGGTATCTACCTGCGCGCAAGATTACTCTTGGCAGAGATGTAGATAGAAGATTAATGACACTTCTACCTCAAAGGAGCTTTCACAAGATGTTTCCAGAAGTCACGAACAATGTTGCGTTGGACTGAACAATTGTTAACGCATTATATCTGGTCCGTCGCCTTTTGTGAAGGATTTAAGCAATGGTTTAGCCCGCTCAAGCCCCCAGTTGGTGTAATCCAACGAAATCCCTCCTGTAAGTTATAGCTCTGTTTAGAGGTAAATATATGTCTAGGTATTTAAATATATATGTATATATATATTTAAGAATCTGGCTCATACGTTTGCTTTCATACATATAAAAAACTGAATCGATTATGATTGTTCAGTTTTAAAACAACAGGTTACAAATTTAATAATCAATTAGTATTAACAATTTAAAATAAATAAAATGCAGGTGATCTTATATTGGAATCAAATTTTCTCTTCACTGAGATTTAGGGTGAGGATTTATCAAAAGTCCTTATTGCTAGTGTCTTTTTACAAGCACTTAACTTTTATAAGGGAGTCCTGCAGCTGTGGTTTATCAATTCTGTGATGACGAAAGCCTTCTCCACACTCTCTTCCACTGTAGGCGGTTAGGGTGGATGCTTTTCTCTCACACTAGCGGCGTTAGTACCACAAATCGTCTGATGGTTTGTAACCCCGAACTTTAGACAAATAGAAAGAAACAAATGCCTGCTAAGTACATTTGTTCGCCGCAAACTAACAGGCCCATTGTCATGCTCTCCTCCCACCAATGTTAACCTCTCAGATGAATTAAATTCCTGAGCACACAGTGTAACTCAAGGAATTTGATGAAAACTCACCAATATCCTTTTGGGTGTTAACTAGGAAATTGCGTCTGGAGTGAGTGAATAATAATTTGCCTGAATTACAATTTAAAAAGGTACACAAATCTAACAAGATAATATATTACACTTTAGGCACATGTTAGGTAATCATCACTCATTACTCATCACTACTCCCTTCGGAGTCTGGGGTCACTCTGCTGTCGAGTTTCCCACACGACTAGTCAGAAACAATCACCAGCTCTTGCAGTAGTGGTTCATGCAAATACTATTTTCATATGTTGAGGTTGCCAGCCTTGTGTATATAACCACTTAGCAAGAAACCTGTAGAATTTACATTAGTAAATAAATTGTTTACGCTTACCCCAAAATTTTGGGAATACACAATCTCCTTGCACAGATTTAGACTGGACACAGCTCTGTATTAGAAGCTTCGAAATCACTTAGGTTTGGAAATTAGAGTTAATTCCTCTGACGGCTGGTGTTCTGCGAAATCTTGCCTGGGAAAACGTTTGTTTAATTCCTCTTTGACTTGGTCTGGGAAATTAGAGTTAATTTCTCTGTCGGCGGATGTTCTGCGAAATCTCTGGCCTGGGAAAACGTTTGTTAAATTCCTCTATGACTTGTGTGGATTCCATTGCTCGTTAATTAAAGTCCTGGCCCCTTTAAGTTTCCAGTCTTGTATTAAAAATGCGGGATTACTTGTGAATTCCAAAGTTACCCAATACTCGATCTGTTACTTATAGTTGTGGAATTTCTAAGTCCAATGTCTCCTTTTTCTTTCTGGCTTTTAGGAGTCGCTGATATGACTTGTGCGCTGCAGTGTCTCTGTGTTCTCAGTTCTTAGTGCAAATCGCAGATTGCACTTCCGACTAGTGTGCCAATAAAATGCATTGTATATTCCGGCTCTCACTTCAAACCAATCAAATCTCTCTAGCACTGGGTTGGGTGTTTCATTTTAAAATATCCCTTTGCGTGTTTCACAATATTAAATTTAATATCCACGCGTGACCTCCTTAGTGATGTCATATCGTTGCGTAAGACTTCCGGCTGCATCTATCTGCCTCTCACCATATTGTGACCATGCATTCCTGGCGTTACGTCTACACATCTTGAGTTTCCAGACAGATTATCTGAGATAATTACACATAAGATGGTCTAAGCGGAAACAAATTACGCATTACCCCCAGTGGTGTATTCTCTATGTGTGCTGTGCGTGCTGCGCACACCTATGCCCGAAGGAAAATAAAAATTTAATTTATTATTCTATAAAATATTTCTCTTCTAAAGTTCTGCTTTCGGACCGCACGCATCAGAATAACGGATTTTCCCGCATGGAATCTACGAGTATATCTAGTTTCAGTTTCCCAGACGCGTTTTATAGTGCAGTTTTTATTGGTTGGTTACAATCGCCCGAAGTTTCTCGGGTAATTCCGTCACAATGCGTGCGGCACCTTTCGGATTCACGTCTGAAGATTGGATTGTGTTTATCGGGGTCATGGCCAGATACGCCAATACAATACGAACATGCGTGCGGTGGTCTTGCAGCTCTCGGATTGTAAACATCGTCTGTGTCCGTCCAGTGTTTTTTGTGATTAATTTTTGTTAGTTGCCGGGAATGCAGATTATTACAGTGACAGTGAGTTTCAAGTTGTAAGTTAATTAGTATTTCGGAGATAATTGACAAATACCCCTAATAACTATCGTTGCGTAATTGAATATAGTTGGTTTTTAAATTAAGAGGGGAAGAAGTTAAATAGTAGGCGTACATATTCATTTTAAGTAGCAGCACGCCTAGCTCGCATTACCAGGATACGCCACTGATTACCACCTGTGTTTCGCTAGATGGATCTCCGCCAGATTAGCCACACAATATAGGGTTCTATTCATAGACCATGCGCAGTGCAAGCTTGAATAAACAGGCACAGTCACTTTGAAAAGATGGTCAGCCTGATAATACGTGATAAAATATCATCGCTGCCCGGGTCAATAAACCTGGCGCAACACAAACAGTCGAGGAGTGAAGTGTTAGATACTTCACCCTACTAATCCAACATAGAGAGTAAATAATGGTGCATAAAATATGCCACATAATAATCACAGGGGAAAGAAAAATAAGAAAATATCACTCGCACGGGAATGTAATGCAATACTGCCGGAGTGGAATTGAGATCGCACAACCGAATCGTCACAGCCACCAGCTGCAAGTGGTTATTCTATGCTCCATAAGGAGCTAAAATGTATCGATGATATAAAATATAGAAATATGTGAGCATTGCCTGGGGACTATTTTGAAGCTTTAACTCCATAAAGTGTAGAGGTGATGAAATCTAACTGCAACGAAATAGGTGGCTTTTGGGAGAATAATTGACCATATTATGCAGCTCTCTGGGGCTCGGTATTTTAGAAAGCGATTTAAAATGGTGGGGAAAGTCTCCAGTCTGGAACTGATGGAAAGAAATAGACAACTACCAGTTGAACAAGGGTTAAAGAAATGACACTATCGTTGGACACGATAAACACTGAAAAAAACCAGCTGACAACATTACAAGACAGTCTTGGCTTTGGAATGCTTAATGTTAAATGCACACATGGTATAGAAGCTGAGACGGTCAGAAAAAGAAAAGGTAAAGAAGAGATGGAAATAACTTTAACGGATGGTACAGGTCAAAAGGTCCTAGCGTGTATTGACCGAAGGCACATGTTCCGTGGGGAAATGAAGGGTGATGATTATATAATGATGAAGATGATATCACTCTAACTTTCACTCACTTGTATCATTCGATCAACCATACTCTTCTTGATTTACCCCCCCCCCCTTTTTGTGTCTCATCTCGCATCTTCTAGCTGTCTCATTTCCTCTCTTCGAACATTGTAAGACAATCAGCACCTTCAAGCTTCATATTCTTCCTTCATGATCTTTTCCCCCATCTTCCCGGCTCCACCTTATACTTCCGCTATTTTCTACATATATATGTCTTACCATCATCATCTCATCTCAGCCCGTAACCCGTCATGGGTCGTAGGGGTGCCATGGTGGAAGCATCAGCAGACAGGGTCCTCCACTGCAGTATGTCTTATACTTCCGCTATTTTCTATATATATATATATGTCTTATACTTCCGCTATTTTCTATATATATATATATATATATATATACCAACGGCCTGATCACCCGTTTGCCAGTCACTTCGATTACGGAAACAACGGCAGATGGATTGATTTGCCGTTGCCCTAAAGACGCCATTAGGCGTGATGGGAAACAATGGCAAAGAAAACCTATCTGCTGTTGCCCTAAGACGCCACTAGGCGTAATGGCCACTGACTGCTTTGACGGTCGGTGGCTAAGGATGGAAGAAGAAGAAGAATATATATATATATATATATATATATATATATATATATATATATATATATATATATATATATATATATATATATATATATATATATATATATATATATATATATATATGTCTTATACTTGCCTGGGTGGTTCCTGAAGTCTCTGAAGAGACAAATAAAGAATAGGACTAAGGCACCCTCAGGTATATCGTACAAGACGACTAACAGGAGGTTCTCAGGTATATCGTACAAGACGACTAACAGGAGGTTCTCAGGTATATCGTACAAGACGACTAACAGGAGGTTTTCAGGTACATCGTAAAAGACGACCAACAGGAGGTTCTCAGGTATATCGTACTAGACGACTAACAGGAGGTTCTCAGGTATATCGTACCAGACTACTAACAGGAGGTTCTCAGGTATATCGTACAAGACGACCAACAGGAGGTTCTCAGGTATATCGTACAAGACGACCAACAGGAGGTTCTCAGGTATATCGTAAAAGACGACCAACAGGAGATTCTCATGTATATCGTACAAGACGACCAACAGGAGGTTCTCAGGTGTATCGTACAAGACTACTAACAGGAGGTTCTCAGGTATATCGTACAATACGACCAACAGGAGGTTCTCAGGTGTATCGTACAAGACGACTAACAGGAGATTCTCAGGTATATCGTACAAGACGACCAACAGGAGGTTCTCAGGTATATCGTACAAGACGACTAACAGGAGGTTCTCAGGTATATCGTACAAGACGACTAACAGGAGGGTCTCAAGTATATTGTACAAGACGACTAACAGGATGTTCTCAAGTATATTGTACAAGATGACCAACAGGAGGTTCTCAAGTATATTGTACAAGACGACCAACAGGAGGTTCTTAGGTGTATCGTACAAGACGACCAACAGGAGGTTTTCAGGTATATCGTACAAGACGACTAACAGGAGGTTTTCATGTGTATCGTACAAGACGACTAACAGGAGGTTCTCAGGTATATCGTACAAGACGACCAACAGGAGGTTCTCAGGTATATCGTACAAGACGACTAAAAGGAAGTTCTCAGGTATATCGTACAAGACGACTAACAGGAGGTTCTCAAGTATATTGTACAAGACGACTAACAGGAGGTTCTCAAGTATATTGTACAAGCCGACTAACAGGAGGTTCTCAAGTATATTGTACAAGACGACCAACAGGAGGTTCTTAGGTGTATCGTACACGACGACTAACAGGAGGTTCTCAAGTATATTGTACAAGACGACCAACAGGAGGTTCTTAGGTGTATCGTACACGACGACTAACAGGAGGTTCTCAAGTATATTGTACAAGACGACCAACAGGAGGTTCTTAGGTGTATCGTACAAGACGACTAACGGGAGGTTCCCAAGTATATTGTACAAGACGACTAACAGGAGGTTCTCAAGTATATTGTACAAGACGACTAACAAGAGGTTCTCAAGTATATTGTACAAGACGACCAACAGGAGGTTCTTAGGTGTATCGTACAAGACGACTAACAGGAGGTTCTCAAGTATATCATACAAGACAACCAACAGGAGGTTCTCAGGTGTATCGTACAAGACGACTAACAGGAGGTTCTCAGGTATATCGTACAAGACGACTGTTGAGTGTCTTTTTTGTTGTACGCCATAATTGTTGAAGGCGATGAAGACATAGTATGGTATCTGTGGTCTGGTTTGTGTAGGATGCAGATGTGTATTCAAACAGTGAGCATTACAAGCAAGGCAATCCACACAAGAACGTCACGTTAACTCACGATGTGAAAAGTCAATGATGCTTGCTACAGCTAGTGACGGTTTTTGTATAATTTATTATAGACGCCACAATGACGAGGTGTGTAGACATAAACAAGCAGGTACATCATAGGTACGATCAAACAGTCATTATTACATATGTAGTCAATGCAGCAGGAACAGCAGACATCATCAAAATAATGTAAATCAAATGCCTTTTAGGATATCGTCATCAGCTGTACATGTAGTCAGGTAGTAAACTTCCCCTTTCCATAAGAGCTAGTAGATATCAACTAGGAGATTAAATCTGGTCTCCTATTTTTGACCTCAACAAGACAGGCATGTCTTTTGAGCGTCACATTATCGTCCTCTATGTTCCTTATACAGCAAAGGTATCAAACCTAGATCCATCAATAAAGGTCAGGAAGCAAATAGTCCGTAGGACAGGCATCAATCGATGCGTGACAATATAAGTGGATCGTGAGCTGAGCAAACTTGTCATATCACAGACTTTATAATAAGGCAGGCTAAGCAAAAGTCAACATCACAAGATGGCGATAAAGTTACTCAGTAAGAAAGATTCAGTTACCTGTTCATCAGGAATTAAATCACATAAATCACATATGCCTCCAGGCATTTGGAATAATATAGAGATATATCATCTCAAAAAAGGAACAACAATGATGAGGACTCCTTCCTGAATAAACTAAGCGAAGACTAGCACATCGCTATGTCTCGCCTTACCAGCATCTCTGCTCAGACTGACCTGGGCGGAAATCATTTTAAACAATGCCACAAACAGAGACATGCGCAGAACACGCGAATCGAATACAACTCAGCTAAACTTACGAAACGAAGAATGTTCTACGATGTTCGACTAAAGACTCGAACCTTAAAAGGAAATGAATCTTGAAACATTGCGATTGCCAACTGTTTTCAAAGAACTGGCGATCTGAGCGCTCCATATATGGACATGACTCAAAATCGTTCACACAACTATCAACAACCCTAGCTATCAAGATAAGACAACTTCTTGACGACAGCTATCAAGATTAGACGACTGTAGAAATAGAAGTGACTACAATTCCATGAGTTACTTCCCATGCATTAAAAAATTAACTATAGTCAAAATGCATGGTCAGAATAAGTTGCGACAAGTTTAGCGCAACATTACCGCCACCTCCCAAAAAAAAAAATGTGCAACATTTTTTTTTTTAAATATCCAAGAGTAAAACCAAAAGCGGTTTAACAACGCACGAATTATGCGGGGATAACTAATTGCACTGCCTAATATGAGGCTACATTGACACATAAAGTGTCTGGTGAGAATATTTCTCAACAGATAAAAAATCTTATTCAAAAAATATATATATATCGGGGAGGTGCCATCAACACACACTACGCTTGCATGAAAATACAATATAAATATGCAAGTTCATATCATTATAATCAAATAGCAGTGTCATACTCTAATACCGCTTAGAATGGATGTACACATCTGATATAAAATGTTAAATAGTACATTATCTAAATGTTTAATTAATACCATTACATAATGAAATTAAACATAAATGACGATCCAGGACACATCTCCTGTCGTTCCAAGGAAAGTGTACAATGTGGAACTCTCCATGTTTGACAACAGAAAGGTAGCTTCTCTGATCAACAATAACATGCTGAGAAAAAAACAACCAATATAATTCTATTTAATAGCCATTAAGTTTCATACTATACAATACATTATTATTAACAATTGTGACCGAGTGAACTTTCGGCCCTTATATTAACTACTCAGTCTTCTTCTTATATTAAAGATGGGAACAGAAGAAGATGATAACAAAGCACAATAGTATGTGTTCACCTAAAGTGAGGACAGATGTGCTAATGTATTGTAGTAATATAGGTGTGTTATGGCTCTGTCGTATATCTAGAAATAGAACAGAAGTATTAGTTGGAATCATGTGGGCATCTAGACAGAATGTCAGCCATCACATTATCCGACCCACGGATAGCTCGTACCGTGAAGTGAAAAGGTTGAAGAGCAATAGCATATCGAGTGGATCTCGAACTCTTCAAGTTCTTAGTCTGAATAGCTGTAAGAGCTTTCTGATCAGTTTCTAGAATGAAATGTGCGCCCAGGAGGAATCTTTGTAGTTTGAGAATAGACCAAACCATAGCCAACAATTCACGGTCTAAAACCGAGTAGTTCCTCTCTGCCGCATTTAGTTTTCTAGAAATGTACATGACAGGATGCAGAGTTTCAGCATATTCCTGCATAAGTGCTGCTCCGATCCCAGTGGATGAAGCATCACTTCGAAGAACAAAAGTTCTATCAAGAGTAGGTAATCTTAGGATGGGAGGAGAAGAAAATATACTTTTAATCTGGTCTAAGGAAGATTGACATTCCTGAGACCAACGAATCAGATTAGGCGACCCTTTCTTCAACAACGTTGACAGAGGTGCCATTATCGAAGATAGATTCGGAATAAATCTCCCATAGAATTGAATTAACCCCAAGAGACTCCGGACTTGTTTCTTCGTCTTAGGTACAGAGATGTTCAATATTTTTGAAGTATTGTGGTCTTCTGTCTTCAAGAGACCATGACCAACACGATGACCCAAGAAAGAAATTTCACCAAAACCAATATAAGCTTTAGAAGGTTTTGCTGTCAGATTATACTCACGTAGAGTAGACAGTAGGTCATATAAACCCAGATAGTGATCTTCCCAAGAATCACTGAAGAGACAGATATCATCTAAGTATGCGATGACATCTGAACGATGAGAAAGAATTCGACGCATCATGCGAACGAAAGTAGCAGGGGCGTTCATAAGACCGAAGGGCATTACATTCCATTGAAATAAACCCCTAGGTGTAGAGAAAGCAGTCAGAGGTTTGGCATGATCTGCTAAAGGCACTTGCCAATAACCTTTTGACAAGTCAAGTTTAGTGAAGAATCTAGAATTAGAAAGTCTAATAAGTAGATCTTCTAGTAAAGGCATAGGTTCAGCATCGAACTTTGTGACTTGATTTAATTTGCGATAATCAACGCAAATTCGTATGTTCTTATCTTTCTTCCGAACAATAACCATGGAAGAAGAATATGGAGAAGTCGATGGTTCAATTATGTTTAATTGGATCATTTCATCCAATTCCTTTTCCACTTGTGACTGAAAGTGTATAGGGATAGGATACGGCCTAACCCTAATAGGATTATTGTCGGTAAGAATTATGTCATGTTCTATGACATGCGTGTGACCAGGGATGTCGGTTAGAACATCCTTAAATGTCTGTAACATCGACGAGACTTGACGATGTTCATCAACAGAAAGATTAGGAGAAATGGAGACATCTTTCCAAGATTCCATAGAATGTAGTGGAACCACTGGAAGAGGAAGATCGACATCAGAAAAAACAGATTCCTCATCCTGTATGACAGACAGGGATGAGTAATGACCATGAGGTACAGAAGAATCGTCCGTTGCCTGAAAAATAGGCAGCAAATAGTCTGGACGCTCATGAAATTCCGTCAGCATGTTGATATGGAAAGTTTTATGCTTTCCATCTATATCGACCACATAGTCAACATCGGAAATTCGTGAGACTATTGCATATGGACCTTTCCATGCAATCAGAAGTCTATTTTCCCTACTGGGGAGTAGGACGAATGCTTTGTCACCTGGACAAAGTTGTCGTAGACATCTGTTCTTGTTAGCAAACTGCCTTGCTTTTTCTTTAGCAATTTCTGACGAAGCAGTCGCTAGTTTGCATGCCTCAATGATCTTTTGCCTAAGAGCAATGACATACTCATATGAAGATTGAGTGTCATCACTAATATCATCGGCAGTGATGAGATCGTGTAATAAAGACATAGGGCCGCGCGGACGCGCGCCAAAGACAAGTTCAAAGGGAGAAAATCCTGTGTGCTCGTTTGGGACCTCTCTATAGGCAAAGAGAGCCGCGGGTAAAACCCTGTCCCAATCTTGAGGATGATCTTCAGTTATCTTACCAAGCAAAGTCTTGAGCGTTCTATTCAGACGCTCAACTAACCCATTAGACATAGGATGATAGATGCTACTGAGAGATCTTTTAATGTGTAAGGTAGACATTACTTGAGACATAGTATCAGATATGAGTTGAGTGCCATGGTCTGACAGTATTTCTCTGGGGAACCCCAAGCGAGAAAATATCAGCCAAAGAGCATCTGCGATATCTGTAGTAGATATGCTCTTTAGAGGGATAGCCTCTGGCCAACGTGTGCACATATCGACACATGTAAGGATAAACTGATGTCCTCTGGCCGACTTTATCTTAAAAGGGCCAATAATATCTATGGCCATTTTCTGAAATGGCCGAATAGGGATGTCAGCAGCCTGGATAGGCGCAGCATGTCGTGGTCCTCTAGATTTGACCTCCTGACATACCTGACATGATCGGCAGTATATACGAATGTCCTTGTTAACAAAGGGCCAAAAGAAAGCCGCAAGGACTCTCGACTTTGTACGGGAAAATCCCATGTGTCCAGCACATTGCGAGTCATGAGCATGTTGCAATATTTGCACTCTCATACTCTTGGGAACAAGAATTTGCGAATGTGCTGACGTAGCCGAGTCTTGTACCATACGTACAAGTACGCCGTTTTTCATTTCTATCCAAGATTTTCTTTGTGTATCCTTATTTGGATCACCTTTCTTCGCAAGAATGAAGAATTTTTTTAGCGTAGGATCTTCTTCTTGTAATTTTATGAACGAGTCACGAGAAATAACCAAGGTACTATCTTGGCTATGAACTTCATTATCATTATTCAACGAAGTTTGTGGTGTTTGTAGAGCTTGTGCTCTTGTAACCACTGCATTGGTAGCTTGCATATTATCATCTTCCCAAGCAGCAATCTGCTGTGGGGTACATTCCCTAACTCCGTGGATACGACCAATAATAAGGTCCGCAATAGGATTAGGTAAGAGACAGGCATGCACATCTCCCGTAAAGAAAGGAGTGGCAATGTGAATTACAGCAGTAGGATATTTCTCTAGAGTGCCGCCAAATGTGACACATTTGATAACCCTTCCTGTCGCACAGGATGGATCTACAAGCGATTGTCTAACACCAATAGTGGTGCATCCGGAATCGAAAAGTAGTGAGACCGGAGTATTATTAACAAGACCCTTATGTAGGATTAGAGAACCTCTCCCGTCATGTGCAACCGAAGCAGGAAGAGCGGGGAGAGGGTGACCACAACTCAAAGTCGATATTGTAGTTGGTTCGAACAAAGTACTGCATTGGGGGCACTTGTTTGCTCTCCCAAAGTCAAAAGAAGAACAAGTGACAGCGTCAGAGTTTTTATTATCAGAAACCTGATTACAGGCTCCCTGAGATTCTTGTTGAACCGAGTTAGCCTGCTGATATCTCTTTTTTTGTATTGAGATCTACCGCGACTACTATTACCTCTGAAGTTATCACTGTTGTTATTATCTCTGTAGTTATTATTGTCTCTATTATAACTGTTATCCTGTTTCGAATTACAGTTTCCATGATTATTATCATGTCCACATTGATGTGAACATCTATTTGTTTGGTTTTGAGGTCTACGCGAGGAAAAGCCTCTGTTACCATATCCTCTTCTGAAATGCCTAAAATTATTAGGTTGGAAGTAACGAGGACTGTCAGCTCGTCTCCAATTCTTCGACGAAGAATCACCCTGAAATTGATTTCCATAATTTTGACCGTAACTACGGTTACTTTTCCTATCAAAATTTTGTTGGAATCTATGACTAGAGTTTTGACCATAAGGTGCTGCCGAAGCAACTGGCAGACCTTCTTTTACTTTAGAGTTACCAATGGTTACGTGAGGATGCGCAGTTATATACTGGCTACAGAAATCTTCCATTTCTTTTATTGTTTTAGGTTTACGTTCATGAAGGAAAGCAAGGAAAGACTCATTGACAGAAGACATGACTTTGTCTCTAAGTATTAAGTCCATAAGTCCTTCATAAGTTTTTTCTGTCTTAGACAGCTCCAACCAACGTAAAAAAGTAAGACGTGTCTTTGAAATGAATTCAGAGAATTGCACACCAGTTTCTGGCAACATATTTTTAAATTGAAGACGATAGCCGTCTTCGTCAAGTTGGTATTTTTTTAACAATATAGCCCTGACAACCTCATAGTTGTTCTTGTCAGGCTCATCTACCATGCTTAACATACTCAAAGCATCACCTCTAAGTATTTTGGACAAATGATAAACCTGCAGTGATTTATCTATGTTATGTACTTTACATGAAGTTTCAAATCTGTCCAGATAGAATGTTATATCGTCGATGGAAGCATTGAATGGTGGTAGATTAAGCTTGAAAGTGCTTGCATTAATCTTATCTGAGACCTTATTTGCATCATTAGCATTACCCATGTTCATCACCTTTAATTTCTCAACTTCCAAAGCTAAGAGTTTCTCTTCATGCTCCATTCTTGCTTTTCTCTCATCAGACTCTCTTTGTAACTTCCTTTCTTCAGCTTCCCTTTCAAGTTTTTTATTTTCAATCTCTGCTTCTCTTTGTAACTTTTTTTCTTCAGCCTCAGCTTGTTTTTCTAGTCTTTTATTTTCAGCCTCTTTTTCAAGTCTTTTATTTTCAGCCTCTATTTCAAGTCTTTTATTTTCAGACTCAATCTGTAGTCTCTTCTCTTCAGCTTTTGCTTCTGCTTCTCTTTTTTGTTTTTCCATTTCCATTTGGAATCTTTTTTCATCCACCTGCATCTGCAGTTTCTTTTGTTCAGCTTCCATGGCTTTATCATATTGAGCAGTTGCAAATTCTTCTAACTTATCACCAGTCTTCCCAAGCAATTTACCCTGCTCAATAAAGTGCTCAAATGTAGCCATGATGAGTAATAATATGAGTCCACAACCTGAAATAATTAATTATCATATTTCAAATTTAATTATAACAAGTCTTAAATGAAGCACTTGTTTACTCACAACACTATATTATCATCCCAATCTCTGTGGGAAACAAGTCTTATATCCAAGAACTTGTGTATAGACCTTTTTGAAATATCATCAATCAACTCTTGATCATAGGTGCACTTCCCATTCAATAGTGCACAATACTATTCATCATTTATTAATCATCAGTGTAGTAGTAATGCATAAGCATAACCCACTATTAAATGTGAATTAACTACTATAAGTGTAATCAATGACTATGTAAACACAATCACAATGTAAACAATAACAATGTAAACATTACAAAGATTTAGCAACAATACAAAAACATTCGTAGAAATCAACAAAAAATAAAGCGAAAATTAAAGAAATATCACAAAAAATGTGATGATATCTACGAGAAGATAATACAAATACAAGACACCACAGTGTATAAACAAAAATGGTATATGAAACTAAACTATAGAAAAGAGTAGGCTAGCAAATACAAACAAATCAAAACAGAACTAAAGAATGCAGAAAAATAACGAAAACAATACTAACACATGTCATCACAACTAACAAAAAATAGCAACAGAAGTCGCTTTGCAAATTCCAGTATCGGAAATTTGCACACCCTACAGAAAACGCTCACGATAGACGACCTCTATGACGTGGTATGATCTAAGGGAGACACCGCCCAACCGAAAACCCGCAGAAACATAAACATATAAATATAAATATACAAATAACATATAAACATATAACATGTAAACAAAAGAATGAGATGAAACACAGAAGACTCAGTAGAAGTATAAGGGCACAGTTCACAAACAAACAGGCCACTTAACTTATGGGTATCCAAACGTCAGCCACAGCAGAAAAAAAACAGATGACAATCAGCGTCCTAAGGAATGAAGATCCAACGATGATGGTACATCTGGACTGCTCCAACTGCCATGACGATGGTACTTGAGCTTCTAAACAGTACAGGCAGTGTACAGGTAGTGTAAATAACGGCACTTGACCTTCTTATTCAACCGTAAATTGCTTGAAATCGGTACTTGGCCTTCTTGAGAAAACAACTTGTATCAACCGGCACTTGACCTTCACAAACGACAGCAACTTGACACCTTGACAGCAGCGACTGGCTTCACTTGAGTTAAACAGCAACAGTCTGTGAAATCCGGCAATATGTAACAACGCCGGGTACTGTCAAATTTCTTGCTTCTGGCAAAAAGTTACAATTTCGACCTTTTCCGGGCAACGCCGAGTACTTTCATAATTCTGTATGTAGATGTAGAATGCTGAATGAAGCGGGTAAGGGACCCAGTGTATGCTGGTACCAGACCAAACCAGCTTATGGCCACCAAATGTTGAGTGTCTTTTTTGTTGTACGCCATAATTGTTGAAGGCGATGAAGACATAGTATGGTATCTGTGGTCTGGTTTGTGTAGGATGCAGATGTGTATTCAAACAGTGAGCATTACAAGCAAGGCAATCCACACAAGGACGTCACGTTAACTCACGATGTGAAAAGTCAATGATGCTTGCAACAGCTAGTGACGGTTTTTGTATAATTTATTATAGACGCCACAATGACGAGGTGTGTAGACATAAACAAGCAGGTACATCATAGGTACGATCAAACAGTCATTATTACATATGTAGTCAATGCAGCAGGAACAGCAGACAGCATCAAAATAATGTAAATCAAATGCCTTTTAGGATATCGTCATCAGCTGTACATGTAGTCAAGTAGTAAACTTCCCCTTTCCATAAGAGCTAGTAGATATCAACTAGGAGATTAAATCTGGTCTCCTATTTTTGACCTCAACAAGACAGGCATGTCTTTTGAGCGTCACATTATCGTCCTCTATGTTCCTTATACAGCAAAGGTATCAAACCTAGATCCATCAATAAAGGTCAGGAAGCAAATAGTCCGTAGGACAGGCATCAATCGATGCGTGACAATATAAGTGGATCGTGAGCTGAGCGAACTTGTCATATCGCAGACTTTATAATAAGGCAGGCTAAGAAAAAGTCAACATCACAAGATGGCGATAAAGTTACTCAGTAAGAAAGATTCAGTTACCTGTTCATCAGGAATTAAATCACATAAATCACGTATGCCTCCAGGCATTTGGAATAATATAGAGATATATCATCTCAAAAAAGGAACAACAATGATGAGGACTCCTTCCTGAATAAACTAAGCGAAGACTAGCACATCGCTATGTCTCGCCTTACCAGCATCTCTGCTCAGACTGCCCTGGGCGGAAATCATTTTAAACAATGCCACAAACAGAGACATGCGCAGAACACGCGAATCGAATACAACTCAGCTAAACTTACGAAACGAAGAATGTTCTACGATGTTCGACTAAAGACTCGAACCTTAAAAGGAAATGAATCTTGAAACATTGCGATTGCCAACTGTTTTCAAAGAACTGGCGATCTGAGCGCTCCATATATGGACATGACTCAAAATCGTTCACACAACTATCAACAACCCTAGCTATCAAGATAAGACAACTTCTTGACGACAGCTATCAAGATTAGACGACTGTAGAAATAGAAGTGACTACAATTCCATGAGTTACTTCCCATGCATTAAAAAATTAACTATAGTCAAAATGCATGGTCAGAATAAGTTGCGACACGTTTAGCGCAACAACGACCAACAGGAGGTTCTCAAGTATATTGTACAAGACGACTAACAGGAGGTTCTCAAGTATATCATACAAGACGACCAACAGGAGGTTCTCAAGTATATTGTACAAGACGACCAACAGGAGGTTCTTAGGTGTATCGTACAAGACGACTAACAGGAGGTTCTCAAGTATATCATACAAGACGACCAACAGGAAGTTCTTAGGTGTATCGTACAAGACGACTAACAGGAGGTTCTCAAGTATATCATACAAGACGACCAACAGGAGGTTCTCAGGTATATCGTACAAGACGACCAACAAGAGGTTCTCAGGTACATCGTACAAGACGACCAACAGGAGGTTCTCAGGTATATCGTACAAGACGACCAACAAGAGGTTCTCAGGTATATCGTACAAGACGACCAACAGGAGGTTCTCAGGTATATCGTACAAGACGACCAACAGGAGGTTCTCAGGTATATCGTACAAGACGACCAACAGGAGGTTCTCAGGTATATCGTACAAGACGACCACCAGGAGGTTCTCAGGTATATCGTACAAGACGACCAACAAGAGGTTCTCAAGTATATCATACAAGACGACCAACAGGAGGTTCTCAGGTATATCGTACAAGACGACCAACAAGAGGTTCTGAGGTATATCGTACAAGACGACCAACAGGAGGTTCTCAAGTATATCGTACAAGACGACCAACAGGAGGTTCTCAAGTATATTGTACAAGACGTCCAACAAGAGGTTCTGAGGTATATCGTACAAGACGACCAACAAGAGGTTCTCAGGTATATTGTACAAGACGACCAACAGGAGGTTCTCAAGTATATCGTACAAGACGACCAACAAGAGGTTCTGAGGTATATCGTACAAGACGACCAACAAGAGGTTCTCAGGTATATTGTACAAGACGACCAACAGGAGGTTCTCAAGTATATCGTACAAGACGACCAACAGGAGGTTCTTAGGTATATCGTACAAGACGACCAACAGGAGGTTCTCAGGTATATCGTACAAGACGACCAACAAGAGGTTCTCAGGTATATCGTACAAGACGACCAACAAGAGGTTCTCAAGTATATCATACAAGACGTCCAACAGGAGGTTCTCAGGTATATCGTACAAGACGACCAACAGGAGGTTCTCAGGTATATCGTACAAGACGACCAACAAGAGGTTCTCAGGTATATCGTACAAGACGACCAACAGGAGGTTCTCAGGTATATCGTACAAGACGACCAACAAGAGGTTCTCAAGTATATCATACAAGACGACCAACAGGAGGTTCTCAGGTATATCATACAAGACGACCAACAGGAGGTTCTCAGGTATATCGTACAAGACGACCAACAGGAGTTCTCAAGTATATCGTACAAGACGACCAACAAGAGGTTCTCAGGTATATCGTACAAGACGACTAAGAGGAGGTTGTGTAAAGGGGTGGCAACCTAATTCTGTAAAACTAATTGCCACATAAACCACCGTTGCAAGAACATGTGACTGCTAGGTGCATCCTTCCTGCAAGAGGACAAGCTGTAGTGGTGACTGTATGCTCCGTAAGGAGCGCAAAGGAAAAGGATGATGATGACGGGTAGTTTTTTAGTCGTGAATTGTTCAGCTTGTTGCTAGGCTATTTTGTTTCAGTTTGTCCACCATTGCTATTTAGCTGGTTATCTTTGTTTCAACTATTTGTGTCTTTATTCATTTTATAGCACTCATGGCTCCGTAAGGCTCACAAAGGAAAATTATGATGATGGTGGTAATAATGTCGTACATCTCCTCCTCTTACCAGAACCAAGAAATGCTTATTACATTTGTACGTTATTTTTTTCTTTCAGAGAATCAAAGCACAAAAGCAGCTGTGACAACCGGCGCTAAAAACATTCTGGCCTTGGCTTGTTTGAGATCGATCACTCGTTGACTTCCACTACACAACAGAGAGTAACACACCAGCTATGAAAGACAGTACCTTTCGGTGCCGGAGGCTGGAGTAATTAAACTTGGATGTACATCCAAGCCAGTGCTTGAGTTTTCTTCGTTACATGCGAACTGTAGTTAGATTGCGAAGAACCATATTGTAGTTCTATTATAAGCTTTTGGTATATGTCTTTAGCGGTTAAAACGTTCAATGGAAGAAGCTATTCACCTTGCTAATGTGTGTAATTTAAAAGTAATGCAAATCAGCGATAACTCTAAGGGACAATGTTGAATAAGACTACACAACATTTAAAAAAAAATACGTGTGCAATAATTACAGGATTGTACTCCATCGGGAACGACAAGTTGAAGTGCTGATAATGTTTGCATTTCTCTTAAAATACTGGATTCCACGTTTCAGAATGATTTTATTTAACAAAGTTAGGTACACATTGTGAATGATACGGACTGGTGTTTAAACAGAACATAACACCCACGTTCGGCACGTGAGGGGCTCATATTAACGGTATGTCCACAATAAGAAAAGCATACATGGAAATCTCCAACGGTATTCGTGGACTTCGCTTCAACAGGGATCAGACCTCAACGAGCGGGAGTTCTCAACATGATAGCAGTAAAGTCTCTCCCACGGAGGAAGGAAGGCCGGGGTCTGCTCCTACACGGACTTCTAAGAGTGTGATACACACAGAAGAGAATGTTGTAGCCAATGCAGTTTCCCGCCTTTTCCCAGCTAAGTCTGCATCTCCTCCTCTGAATAAACGAGAATCTTCTAAAGCGCCTGAAAGTAAGTTTGTACCATCTTCAAATTCACCAACGATACTTTCATCTTTGACAAAAACTCCGTCACCATTAACGACCTCATCTAACCAGACTAATCATCCTTTCCTAAGCGATCAGAATTCCAACCACACTAAACAACAGCAAAATGGCGATTCGTCTTGTCATAACGGAAAGCCCAAACGGACGAACAAGGAAGCCATATTTGCACAGACGAAACTGATTGGCTCGCCCAAGGCGGGAATAGCCTGTCGCATCCGGAAGCTGAACATGAGCATGACGGGACAAAAGTGGGCAGTGAAGCCAGAAACTATACACGAATTAATGATGGACGAGAAATTTATCAGCCACTTCTTCTTCTATTTCCCTTCTGAAGAAAGACGGAGATTGTGCCAAGTATGTAAGAAATGGAAGTCTGTGTTATATCATAGCATTTATTGGGTTGGTGTTATGCCCGTGATTAATTTCAAGGATTGGGCAAATGACGTTTCTAAACGTAAAATGTGCTTTGAAAATTTCCAAAACAGAGGATTTGACCAAGTCTGTCTAGTTGGTCCTACTGACAAAGATATCACCGATTTTGTTAATAACACGCCTGCGTGTAAGAAATCTATTCGAGCTGTTAGTATCCGTTGTTCCAATATTTCTGATAGTGCTTTGGAAAATTTGATTAGGAGGTCACCATTAATTAACAAGCTGGAGCTGTCTAATTGCAACGAAGTAACAGGGTCAGGATTGTGGGCGTGTCTTAACCCCAAAATCGTGACGCTGACAATCACTGACTGCATTCACATAGCAGACGACACCATAGGTGCCATTGCTCAGTTATTGCCAGGGTTGCACGAGCTCAACCTACAGGCCTATCACGTAACGGACAAAGGTCTTGCGCTGTTTGATTCTAAACTGAACTCATCCCTTCGTATCCTGAGGCTCAAATCATGCTGGGAGATAACCAATCACGGCGTGGTCAACATCATCCACGGGTTGCCTAACGTGACCGTACTGAGTCTGTCTGGATGTAGCAAGATTACAGACGATGGTATTGAGATTATTGCTGAGAACATGAAAAAACTTAAAAGTTTGGATATTTCCTGGTGTTCAAGGGTCACGGACGCTTCTTTAGAGTACGTAGCCTGTGATCTTGGTGTTCTGGAAGAGTTGATTCTGGATAGGTAAGATATGTCCATCTTTTTTTCTGCCTGATTGGCTACCTATCTGTCTATCAATCTACCTATTCTTTCTCTGTGGCTGTTTGGCTACTTGTGTATTATTATTCTGTATGAACGCCAAAATTCACTTCAAACATGAGGCATTCTATAGCTAGATATTCTATAGTTATACAAGTTGACGGTAACTGTATAAAATATGAAATAGACATGATATAGTTATCCAGGTTGTTGTCATACCTAAATTTGATAACCAGGCCTCCTCCTCCATGTGACAGCATTGTCTCCCCTACAATGACCAAACTTAGAGTACAGTGATGAGGGTCTTCAAAGATATCAACCTTCGCTCAAGATTACTTTTGGTTCAGAGATAAAAATAGAAGATGTATGCTTCTATTTAAGGGAGCATCGCAAGATTTTAAAGAAAAGCAAGTATAACAACTGAGATAATCTAAACTGTCATGATTTTATTATTATCTCACACTTTCTGGGAGTTAATATATTTTCGCTCGTATTTCTGAGCAAGGTAATTCAGCAACTATTAATCTAATAGCTCTATCTGGTTATGTATTTAAAACAATATGAGTCATGCGGGTGCAGACATGCACTTCACTCATTAGTGATTAATCCAACTATACCTTTACAGTTACAGATACAGGTTTATAATTATCCCTAATAGGTTAACAATGTAAAATACATAAAGTTGTTTATAAAAAAGAAGCGATAATATTTATCATTATCGGATGATTTAAACCGTGGTGGAAAATTTGGAAAGTTGTGAAATATTCATTGGTTGCGCTGTTATGGTACTTAGCTTCAGGTGTGGTGTCAGTTGGCGTCTGCTTCAGACGCTGTTGGTTCCTACATGCGCTTTGGACTGTACTTCTCTACAATAGTTTCTTGGCTGTAGCATGTCTCAGGCATAAGGTTGAGGTAATTACAGAGCTTATCAAGTGTCTTCAAGACCCGTCTGATGTTGGTGTCTAGCGTCGAATGCACGCAACGTCAACAACAAACTTGTAATACAAACTGAAAGCACACAAAAGTCTCTGCTTAGTATTGAGTCTCCTGACATAGTCATCAAGTGACCTCCGCTTCCATCCATCACTTCATCTTCCTCAAAAATTGTACCCTTCCTGAGCGTTTATGTTAACCTCAGTGAGTCGGATGAAAGTGCCTGCGGAAAGCGACAATATATATATATATATATATATATATATATATATATATATATATATATATATATATATATATATATATATATATATATATATATATATATATATATATATATATATATATGCACACACACACATATGAAATTTACTAAAGTGCTTGTATAATAAATAATAATAATAGTTGCCCATCGCAAGCGAAGATGGCGACAGCTTCAGACTTGAATTGTGAGACATCAGTGCCGTGATCTCATGTGGCTAATTAGTCCTATTTTGGCCCTACAGGCCATGCCACATACGGGGCACACATGGTTAGAGTCGATAGTAGTGTTGCTGCGCATTCTGACTTTTCTTGCAGCACGCTTGCCTTCTGCCTTATCAGCTAAATTCTGTTCTGCAATGCGAGTGCCTTGAGTAATGTTTGTCCGCCAGGCAGAGCGATCATGTGCGATAGTCTCCCAGGAGAAGACATTAATTTTGAAGCTGCTCAACGATGCAACGATGTATAATAAATATGTTCACAATGATATCATTATCCACTCCCTGCTCTCTATGGAGCCTAAGGCCGTCTCTGCTGTTGGTTCCTTGTGTGGACACACTCACGAAGCAGTCACCAGCTCTTGCAGTGGTGGTTCATGTGTTAAGTTATTTGCAGTGATACGATTGCCAGTCTCATTTGCCACTGTACATCCACAAGCAAATTATGCATTGTCAAAGTGCAAATATAAAATGATACAATGTACATAGTACAACTTGCGAGTTTTTCGGGGCGAACACAGAGATTTTGCACAGGAAACGTGCGAATATTGTCGGATAACTGTTTAAGATGCCGTACCGTTCAGGTAGGTTAGGTGACTAACTGAGTCCACTTGAAGTGGGATCCTACAACATAAGGCGCAAAGTGATGTCTGTGGAATTACTCTCTTCTAGTCTTAGAATTCACGTCCAGTCCTATGGCCTGTCCTATATTTGGGTCCTATTATTCCGTGTTCCTGACTGTCTATGATTTCTCCTTGAAGCAATTGGAAGTCCGTGAAGTAGTTTACAACGCTGTAGCACATAAAAGAAATTTTCCGCCTGCGCACTCAGGTTGCTACTTGGAGAAGTCCAATCAGGAGTTGTCTGTCTTAGCGTCTCAAATGCCAAACCAGTTGCAAATAGGTGTCTGATTTTGGTCGGGGCCTATTACACCTCTACCCTACTCTAATGTAGAGCATTACTGCATGACATCATAATATATCACCCTTTACGTGCGATTTTCAAACTTAGATTACCTTATAAGGTCTTGCTACTTTCGCAAGTATTTGTCATGTTTACGAACTCACTACTTCACAGATCTAACATTATAATCTCCTCCAAGATGTTAGTTTCCTGTAGTTGATTATCACAACAAATTTCATCTGCCGGAAGTATTACATCACTGTCCATGACTTAATCTTTACCATGATTATCATCCTACTTCCCAATGAGATCGGCCGCTTGCAAACTAGCACCTTATCATGCGTCAACATGATTTCGTGTATCTTCATAGACACAAAAATCTAGGTTAACAATATAAATGTCGCTCAGTGTAGGCTCTTACTCCGTCTTGAGCTGGCTACAAGCAAAAAATCAAGGTGCCAAGTTCGCTCCTTCGTTAAGCGTTGCTGATAACAAAGGAGAAAAATAACCATGACAGAGAGGTGGGTCAGAGGTGTCGTCTTCTTCAACTACCAAGCCGGCATATCTGGAGTCATCTTTATATGACCATCAGCTATGCACAATGCTACAATTTTTATATGTGGAAGTGAATCTCTGTCTGTGAGACTAATTACATCCTCATTAACTCTTGAAATCATCCACATACTTCCAGGGATTCCCCCTGTGGTGAAACTTGTTGAGAACACAGCATTGCTCACTATGTTTGGAGAAGTCACGTGAGCCCCAGACGTGATAATTTGGCTCCGATAGGCAGGGGGAGCTGAAAAGTTGCTCTGTGCAGGACGTGACAATTTCTTGGGAGAGCCAGAACCATAGCACAGTACTTTAGATCTGCATAGTTGGAGAGCCCCATTGGATGGCGGGGAATACACAGTATGCCAGACGCTTCTTATTCCTATTTTTGGACCAGATCTGGCGATCCTTTAAATGCAAGCCAAGCTGGAGAAACTGGAGCTCATGACTTCAACTCAGCACGGTTCAGAATGGCAGAAAAGCCACAGCGAAACCCTTGATCTACAGTTTAGATAATACCAAGGAGTCTTCAACTTGGGTATTGTGTGCAACGCAGCGAGAAGCTCAGCAGCTCTAGTTAAACAACAGCAACAAGTACCTAGCTTAGTGGCGTAGCAGATCATGTCTCTCCACATCTTCCTGTCTCCAGTTCAATTTATCAATTCTGCTGTTGACTTCTTTCCATGTCACAATGTCAAACTGTCTAGTATTTGCTCTCTTTGTCTTCCCCTATCTCTTTTTCCTTTAATCTTCATGCTGTTACGATATATTCCAGCTTTCCTCGTCTCATAACGTGTCCATAAAAAGCGGATTGTTTCTAACTTGTGACATTAGTTTCCTTTGCGCATTGGCCTCTTTCAAGGCATCTGCATTACTCTTTGTTGGCTGTTGTCACGAGTGGTTTTCAGAGGTCTGCCTGAGACAAGACAAAAAGTCTGAGTGACGTCTGAGACGAGACAATGTCTGAGTGATGACTGAGAAGATAGATAAGAAATGGTGTTGAATGTGGATGGAGTGAATTATAGCTATCAGAAGTGAAAGATCAAATACTGACTCTCCTCTCCTGCCACTCAATGACTATGTTTCTAAGCTACTTTCAACTCCGCCTCTCTCTTCTTGGAGTAAGGTTTAGTACACGTTAGTGACTCCACAAACAATAAGTACAAGTACAGATAGTGACGGGTACAAGTACAGGTAGAAAAAGGTCTGATCCGCCGAGTTGATTGTCTAATTTATTAACAACAAAAGAAAAAGCAAAGCAATAAAATATCCAATTACCAATATCAAACATAAAAATATATGTATCAATTTGAGAGACAACAAAGGTTAGTAATCATAGGAATCAAAAGATAAATCAACAATGATTTCCAACGCCCACTAATGTTGGGTAGATGTTATACTAATCCTCTGCAGGGAACCCTGAAATAAAGAAGTCCCTACGTACAACAAATATTCCCCCTGACGTCTTCTTGTCAGCAACACAGCTAAAACATTCACCGTAATGTCCCTGTCTCACAGTTATTACAAGCTCTCCCCCTCCCCACCAGTTATCTGAGTGCACTTCCCCAGAAGTCCTTCTTCGTTGGCACGCGTGCGTTTCTACTCCGCTGGGATGACAGCTTGCTGGCTGATAGCAGACGGAGAAATGGTGACCCTATCTTCTCCCGGTTTCTGTTGACAAATCTGTGAGAAAAAAATACCCCACTGTAAATCCCTTTCGAAGAGAATTATCTTGACCAAGGCTAAGTCCTCTACATGTGCAGGCGTACTGTGAATCCAGGATCTAACGGGGTGGCGATGAAATGCCCTCAAGCTTTAATATGTGTGGGTGGTAATAATCCACGGTGTGCGCTGGCCCGCTACTCCTATGCGGCGCGTGATACTATGGACGACGTAACTCTTTGAAGTTGACTGCAGTGGAGCACGGGCACTCCACTTACTTGGCGAGATAGCGTTAAATAAATATTCCCAGCGAGGGAAATCCCCCGAAGAACCCGAAGTAGGGTATCAGGAAAATAACAACTGTAGTTGGTTGGGACACCCCAATGTAAAAGGGCAGCTGCTATATCCGGCCTTTCCAGGAAGGCAATTACGGCCCATAGCTCAGAGTTTCCTTATCTCCGTCGAAGTTTACCGGGTCTTGCGAGATTTGTGAAGAATTTCCTATACCGAATTTTAGCTGGCAAACTGCACATAAATCTCTACCGCTCACGACAGGAGTTCTAAGGACTGAAAGCCGTTAGAGATAGAAGTTAACCCAATATATACACCGAATAGGGCACATGTGTTCCAAGCGTGGGTTAATACCTGCACAGAAAATGCAGAAACAAAATCGTAACTTTCCTCGGAGAAGTTTCCTGGCGACACGCTACAAGAAGAAGTTGCGTAACAGGATGACGGCTATTACGTTGAGAGAGTCCCAGACTTCTCCTGGAATCAAAAACACGGGGGTGCGCTAAAAGAGAGAGAGACCGCCATGTGTGGCGAAACTGGGTCTACCCGTGAACACACAAAATGCGATGGCTTTCCCTGGTGACAAAGACCAGGGAAAGTTTGCCGCTCTTCTCCCAGAAACCGAGTGCCGTGGTCAAAGGACTCTAAGAAAGATGCCGCCTACCGCGACAGAGAGTCCTGGACGCGTCACTTATTTCTCCTGCCAAGATTAAAGACGGGGGAGTGAACCTGTCCTGATTTAAAGTGACAGGCCAATTACCCTGTGGTGAAGTGGGATGTTATAAATACTTATAGGGAACTTAGTGTACTGACTGAGATCAGCTGTGAAGGTATCTATATCTATTAAGAGTAGTGTATTATAGATAACCTTACTTGCTACCACATATCTATATATCTCAGTCAGAATTATTCTGGAATAGTGTGATGCTACGTTATGTGTCTAGGGTATGAGTATGGTGAAGTGTAAGTCACAACAACAGACAGATAAACAATTTAATTTAATCCACTACTCTTGACAACACTGTGACACTCACATACATATAACACTCTACAAAGATATCTTAAAAGAGTCACTGATACACTTTCAAATAACAATATGTATTCATTACTGGCATGAATGAATATGTGTCCTGATTCAACTACAAGGGAACCAGGAATCACAATCAATTTAAATTACAAGTTATGTACAGAATGTATTTAATATGAATATTGTAGTGACATATATTATTACAAATGTTCTATGTGTGTCAGTTGTGTAGTAGTAAAATGAGGTAATACTGGTTTTGTTTTGTTCAAGCTCTGTTGGTATTTGTCATCATGACTTCAATAGTTTGTCTTTAGGGACCAGTATTGGAGATGTTCACAGTTCCTGATTTTAAGACAAGTAAATTCCCCTCTTAATGTTAATTTTAAAAAATCAGTTCAAGATGAGGGGACATAATGTTGAGCTCAGCTGGCCAATTCGCTTATCTGGCGTGATGGCGGCAGGAAAGGACTCCTCTGCTCGAATTCTCCTCTGGGCTCAGGAGACACCTCACTGATAGCTAAAAAGACCAAGGAGTATGCTGTCCGACTCTGGATTCAGCAAAGCTCTGACCAGGTGCTGCTCAGTACCATCAAGACCACTGTCCCACAATTCATACGAATAAACACAGATACGTTGATTAGCAATGAATTCTGGCACAAACTGGCACAAATTTCCATCTGCCTATGTTCCAGGCTTTTATTGAGCAAAATTTAAGCTGGCTTCAACGCACTGATGCTTTATCAAGATCATTTAAACAAGTGGTCTCGAACTACCGCTCCCAAGTGTGTATATCAGCGAGACTGGCCAATGAGCCACGTTTCGACAAGTGTTTGAAAAAATGTTATCTTTTCCCGTCTCCCCTAACAACCAAGATAGTATTTATAGCCCGACCAATCGTGGTTAGGCTTTCATTTGTTGCGCTCCAATCAATTTGGAGTTTACATGGTAGGCTATTTATGTAACGTAAGGTTTTTTTCAAACACGTTAAAAAAAAATTTTATGAGCAGAAATGATTTTATGCTGTCAGGCACCCCCAATATTTTATTTTGGGTATAATTTATTAATTCCTGGACTATTTGCGTAACGTTTTACATATTATTTGTCAGCAAGCCCTAAGGAACCCAAAAATACTAATTTAAAGGAGCTACGTGGCTGCGTTCAAAATATGCAATTTCTTCTACCTCCTGTTTTGAAGATGTGCTGTCTGGGTACTGTTATGTGTTCAAACGTAAACCCATCTATTGTTATCTTTTCTAATAAGAGTCTGTTATGATTTATAAACCTAACTCTGGGAAAGGGTAGTGTATTTTATCACTGTCCGTCTGAAAAAAAATTAGTGCATGTAGACTTACACGCGTGATGGCAGCATTTGCGGATCGCGCGACGCGTGTTTAATGTTCGGCTTTCTGCCTCTCCCTTCTCGCTATCCTTTTGTCCATCTGTTCGTTCGTTTTGGTAACGTAATGTAGAAAAAGACATGAATGGAATTTAAAATTTAGGTCATTACGCAGTCTGCCTCTTAATGTTTTTCCAAGAAATACAGCACACGTTTCCTTGAAGAAAGCGGGTATAATACAGTAAGCTTTTACTATCAACGTGAAAGCGTTACAATTTGCAGACGAAGCAGAAAACAAGGGGGATTTCGAGTACATTCTTTGTGACAGCACTGTCATTTTACCATTGCTCTCCTCTTTATTAATTTTATTTGTTAGGCTTCATATTTACCTAATAATTTATATATGTGGATTAGAATATTCCATGACACCTCCCCTCTTAAAACAGACATTATATGTCAGTCCTTTATTCTATATACACATAGAGAAATTTATTATTATTTCTGGGGTTTACGGTGATTCTCATCACACGGATGGCGGCTTAAAAAATCCGCTCCCAAATAGGTTTTTCCAGATATATACTCAATGCTAAAATTATATGGAGCCAGAAGCAAAGACCATCGGAGTAACCTAGAGTTCTCATGCTTAGCCTGTGCTAAAAACGATAAAGGTTTGTGGTCTGTTTGCAACTTAAATGCCTTCCCATATAGATAAATATTGAATTTCTTTATTGCCCATATTACTGCAAGACATTCTTTTTCGCTAGTTGAGTAGTTGATTTCAGCTTTATTCAACTTTCTGCTAGCATATGCCACTGGGCTTAATTCCCCATCCAATGCATCTGATTTCTGTAGTAGAGTTGCACCTAACCCAATATTACTTGCATCCGTCCTTACTATGAATTCTTGACTTAAGTCAGGTAATTTCAAAATGGGTTTACTTGTGAGCTTTTCCTTCAATTCTTGGTAAGTCATTTCACATTGTGGTGTCCATGTAATGCGATCTGGATGTCCTTTACGTGTCAATTCAGTTAACGGTGCACATATGGAATTAAAGTTTTTGATATACTTCTGGTAGAAACCACATAATGAGACAAAGGATCTCACGTCCTTCTTGGTTTGTGGTCTCGGGGCTTTCTGTAGTTTCTCTAAATTCTTTGGGTCAGGGGTCATGTTTCCCTGATAAACTGTGTGTCCCAAAAATTCCAATTCTTTACATCCAACGCAACATTTGGTTGGTCGGGCTGTTAAATTTGCCTCCCTAAGTCGATCAAACAGCATGTTCAGAGAGTCAATGTGTTCCTCAAATGTTTCTGTTGCTATAAGGATATCATCCATAAAATTTGTTATACAGGGATTATTCAGAGGATCCAATAATTTTCTCATCATTCTAGAGAAGACACTAGGCGCATTCTTCAATCCAAATGGCAATCTATTAAACTCATAGTGTCCTTCTGAGGTACTAAAAGCTAGGTATGGTCTAACCTCAGGCTTTACTGGAATCTGATAGTATCCTTTACTCAGATCCACTTTTGAGAAATATTTAGCTTTATTTAGTCTGGCAAACAGCTGATTTGTATCCGGCAATGGATCCACCTGTCCTTCTGTAATAGCATTCAGTCTCCTGTAATCTATACAGAGTCTATGTTCTCCAGAGGGCTTCCTTAAGAGTACAACACCGGAACTATACGAAGACTCACTGTGCGAAATAATTCCTTCCTTCAACAGATAGTCTATCTCTTCCTTCAAAGCTTTTCCTTAGCAAACGGAATCGAATATGGTTTCATACAGACAGGTGTGGAGTCTATTAGTTTCATATCATATTCCAATAGGTTTGTATGCCCTGGTCGGTCTGTTAACACCTCTGCATGATTATTTAGAACCTGTTGCACTCTCTCTTTCTGAGTTTTCGTTAAATGTGTACTGATTTTCACCTGTGCTGCTGTCTCACAGGGGTGTAATGGATATTCAAATGATGAAAGTGGTTCCTTTTTCATCTCCATGGCGATGGACAAGGTCAACAAGTGTGTCTCTTCCTGATGTTCTCTTTCCAAATATTTCTTCAGGAGATTCACATGATAGATTTTTTCTTTCCCCTTCTTATCTATCTTATAATTTGTTCTAGACACCTTCTCTAGAACTGTATATGGACCCTGCCATCCAATTTGTAACTTATTCTGACTCCCGGGCAAAAGAAGCAGTACTTTCTCTCCCACAGCCAAATTTCTGTCTTTCGCCTTCCTGTTATAATAGGCAGCATGTTTCTTCCTGGCTTGTTTCAAATTTTCATTGGCAAGTTTCCAGCCAGTTTTTAACCGAGTGGTCAGCTCATTCACATATTGGTATGAAGATGTAATGTTTTCCTCTGCCTTTTCATCAGTCCACGTTCTTAACAAAGCTACATATGGACCTTTAATTGTGTGGACCTATTTGTCCATGCACCGGTATGGTCTCTTCCACTCGAAGCTTTATAGTGATGATTTTTCCTCCCAGAATTATCATTCACAAAACGACCGCTACCAATTTTTCTTTTGGGGCTTTCTCCCCACTTAAAATTCTTGATGAGAGATTTCCTCTCTACATCCTCTTCCTCCAGTTTGTTTAAGTCCGATTGAGGGATTTTCGGCTTATCCTGGGGTAAGACATCTTTTTGCACTCTCCGCATAGTGGCCATTGTAAAACAGTTAAGTGAAGCTTGTCCGTGAAAAGGGGCTTCCCATTCCATTTGGTCCACTTTATCAAATCTATTTTTCTTTTTATTATCAGGCCTAATTTTGCCCCGTGGCGTGTCCAGGTCCTGATCCATGTTCCCACTTGTGGGTGTTCCCTCATGTGCTATGCTACACCTTTCTACAAAATTCTCAATGTCCCATCTTGCTTTGGGCCAATAATAATTGTGAGCCACCTTTTGAATGATGGTACCTATCTTCTCATGGTCCCCATCTGGTTTCACATGTAGGCTCCTTATTAAGTCTGTCCTATATCTTTTTGGAAGAACCAGCTGTCCGTGACCATTGGATCTAGCTCCAGTCTTCCTATACATCAACTTGTTTTTCATGTAAAAATCTCCCTTGCCTGGAGTTGTATGACAAGTTGACAATTTTCTGAAACAAGGCTTGAGTGTTTTATCCCCAGCCTGTGCCTTCCTCATCTCTTCTGGAGTGGTATCTAACATAATATCCTCCTCCTGTCTTGAGGTCGACCTGACCTGAAGGGTTGCCATATACACAGGTTTCCTTCTGCAACGGTCAGTGTCATGATTGTCCATCTGACAATTCTTACACCACCTTTTTCCTTGGTTGAAAGATTTTCTTTCATCATATTTCCTTTCATCGAATTGTGGGAATTTATTTTTATTTTCATACCGTGGCCTATCAAATTGGTGCTTACCTTTATTTTGATCCCTAGGATCAAATTTATTAAAGTTCTGTGGTGCCCTAAAGTTATCCACCTGTTTCTTTTTATTACCTGTTACCTCTGCTTGAGCTGCTTGATACCTTTCAGCAACATTTAGCAACTCACCCAGCCTCTCTGCACCTTGTTCCATGAGAAACTTTCTCAGGTCTGGAGCCATGGACTCTCTTAGTTGCTCTATAAGGACCATTTCCTTAAGATCTTGGGTTTTCCCCAGAGAAGTCCATTTCTCCAAGTATGTCTCTATTCGTGCAGAGAACTGGTGATAGGTTTCACCTGACAGTAGTTTAGCATTCCTAAATTTTTTCCTATAAAATTCTGCATTCTTTTCATACCTTAACAAAAGAGCCTGCTTTAGCATGTCATAATTTTCCTGATCACCTCTGCTCATTTTTGCAAAAACTTCATAAGCTGCCCCACGAAGTCCCTGAGATAACTTTAAGCTCCACCTTTCTCTCTCTAACCCATACGTGGTAGCTAATAGTTCATACCTATTTATATAGCTCTCAATATCATCGTCTTTCTCAACAAAATGATCTAAATGAAAATTCATAGCTGAGGTTGAGGCTCCTTGAGTAACCGTAGCATCAGAGGCAAAGGGACTGGCACCATTTTCAGGAGCATGGCCTTGAAACTCAAACTCCCTTAGTCGTAACTCATGTTCCCTTTGTAATCTTTTATCTTCTGCTTCCCTTTCTGCAGCTAATTTCCTCTCTTCCCTTTCTGCAGCTAATTTCTTCTCTTCCCTTTCTGCAGCTAATTTCTTCTCTTCCCTTTCTGCAGCCAATCTCTTGTCTTCTCTTTCTGCCTCCAATTTCTTAGCCTCAGCCTCAATCTGCAACCTCTTAGTCTCAGCTCAGCTTCAAACTGTAACTTCTTAGTCTCAGCCTCTAACTTTCTTTCGGCCTCTTTTTCTAATCTTCTTTCTTCGCGTTCAATAAATTTGTCACATTCCGTTGTGACATAGGCAACCATAACTTGCCCATCTAATCCTAACTCTTTTGCAGTCTGAACCGCAGCAGATCGAAATTTGGCCAGGTCCGCCATTGTCTATCAGGTAAATTTATACAATGTCTAACCAACAATTCAATCTCTAATGGACAACACAGGCACCGTGAGCTCAACCTTATTTAATTCCACCCAAGGATACCTTTTAATTCTTATATTCCCTGAAGTGAATTACCCCCAATATTTTTAATAGTTAAAGATTCAAAATCCCAAGAGCGAGACCCCAATATATGTGGTGAAGTGGGATGTTATAAATATTTATAGGGGACTTAGTGTACTGACTGAGATCAGCTGTGAAGGTATCTATATCTATTAAGAGTAGTGTATTATAGATAACCTTACTTGCTACCACATATCTATATATCTCAGTCAGAATTATTCTGGAATAGTGTGATGCTACGTTATGTGGCTAGGGTATGTGTATGATGAAGTGTAAGTCACAACAACAGACAGATAAACAATTTAATTTAATCCACTACTCTTGACAACACTGTGACACTCACATACATATAACACTCTATGAGAATATCTTAAAGAGTCACTGATAACTTTTCAAATAACAATATGTATTCATTACTGGCATGCATGAATATGTGTCCTGATTCAACTACAAGGGAACCAGGAATCACAATCAATTTAAATTACAAGTTATGTACAGAATGTATTTAATATGAATATTGTAGTGACATATATTATTACAAATGTTCTATGTGTGTCAGTTGTGTAGTAGTAAAATGAGGTAATACTGGTTTTGTTTTGTTCAAGCTCTGTTGGTATTTGTCATCATGACTTCAATAGTTTGTCTTTAGGGACTAGTATTGGAGATGTTCACAGTTCCTGATTTTAAGACAAGTAAATTCCCCTCTTAATGTTAATTTTATAAAGTCATTTCAAGATGAGGGGACATAATGTTGAGCTCAGCTGGCCAATTCGCTTATCTGGCGTGATGGCGGCAGGAAAGGACTCCTCTGCTCGAATTCTCCTCTGGGCTCAGGAGACACCTCACTGATAGCTAAAAAGACCAAGGAGTATGCTGTCCGACTCTGGATTCAGCAAAGCTCTGACCAGGTGCTGCTCAGTACCATCAAGACCACTGTCCCACAATTCATACGAATAAACACAGATACGTTGATTAGCAATGAATTCTGGCACAAACTGGCACAAATTTCCATCTGCTTATCTTCCAGGCTTTTATTGAGCAAAATATAGCTGGCTTCAACGCACTGATGCTTTATCAAGATCATTTAAACAAGTGGTCTCGAACTAACGCTCCCAAGTGTGTATATCAGCGAGACTGGCCAATGAGCCACGTTTCGACAAGTGTTTGAAAAAATGTTATCTTTTCCCGTCTCCCCTAACAACCAAGATAGTATTTATAGCCCGACCAATCGTGGTTAGGCTTTCATTTGTTGCGCTCCAATCAATTTGGAGTTTACATGGTAGGCTATTTCTGTAACGTAAATTTTTTTCAAACACGTTAAAAAAAAATCTTATGAGCAGAAATGATTTTATGCTGTCAGGCACCCCCAATATTTTATTTTGGGTATAATTTATTAATTCCTGGACTATTTGGGTAACGTTTTACATATTATTTGTCAGCAAGCCCTAAGGAACCCAAAAATACTAATTTAAAGGAGCTACGTGGCTGCGTTCAAAATATGCAATTTCTTCTACCTCCTGTTTCGAAGATGTGCTGTCTGGGTACTGTTATGTTTTCAACCGTAAAACAGTAGAATGTCAGGTTTCCCCAATAAGCGTTTTTTATGATTTTAAAACCTAACTCTGGGAAAGGGTAGTGTATTTTATCACTGTCCGTCTGAAAAAGTTAGTGCTTGTAGACTTACACGCGTGATAGTAGTAATTGTGTATCGCGCGACGCGTGTTTAATGTTCGGCTTTCTGCCTCTCCCTTCTCGCTATCCTTTTGTCCATCTGTTCGTTCGTTTTGGTAACGTAATGTAGAAAAAGACATGAATGGAATTTAAAATTTAGGTCATTACGCAGTCTGCCTCTTAATGTTTTTCCAAGAAATACAGCACACGTTTCATTGAAGAAAGCGGGTATAATACAGTAAGCTTTTACTATCAACGTGAAAGCGTTACAATTTGCAGACGAAGCAGAAAACAAGGGGGATTTCGAGTACATTCCTTGTGACAGCACTGTCATTTTACCATTGCTCTTTTCTTTATTATATGTATTTATTAGGCTTTATATTTAATTGATAATTTATATATGTGGATTAGAATATTCCATGACATACCCCACTTTCCAATTACAGGAAACCGAAAAGAAATGAAATGGGCGGGCCAAAGTAAAACAAGAATTTAGGGGTTGCCTAAGCTCCACCCTCGGGCTAAATTTTTAGATCCAGCGTCTCAGCTATTAATGGTATTGTTAACATTCTTCTGTAAAATCACATCTCAGTGGCCTCTAGTGTCTGCTTTACTTGTTTACTAATTGTCCATGGCTCACTCCATTTGTCATGATTGGTTCTATGTAACACCGAAGAACTCTCTTTCTCACTTCCAATGACAAAGAATTGTTGCATAAAATACTCTTCATTTTATAGAATGCTGCTTTTGCCTGAGCTATTCTGCTCTTCACTTCTGAGATGCATCGTCCATCCGTTGTTATTAATGTTCCCAGGTATTTGAATTTATTGACCGAACTGTTCCATTTACTTTGACAGTGCATTCTGTGGAAGCCCTGTTCTTTGAGACGATCATTACTTCTGTCTTTTTGCTATTCATGTTGAAGCCTTTATTTTTACTTTCTATTCCTATTGTATCAACCATTTCCTGCAGCTCCTTTTCACTTTTTGCTATTAAAACTGTGTCATCAGCGTATCTCAAGTAGTTTATAGTGTGTCTGCCAAATGATATTCCTGGCATGTACTCTTGAGATCTCATTATATTTTCACTGTACAGATTGAACAGATCTGGTGACAGCGCACATCCCCGCCTGACACATTGTTTTACTTGCTGAAACGTTCCTATTTGGCTGCTAATTCTTACAACTCCTGTTTGTTGCCAATACATGATTTTTATTATCCTCAAGTCTTTACCATCAATGTTGATGCTTTCTAACATTTTGATAATTTCTTCATGATTCACTTTGTCAAATGCCTTAGTGTAATCTATAAAAGCACAAGTACAGGTCTGTCTTCATCTCTATGGCTCTTTCTATTAATGTTCTTATAATATATATATATATGGCATTGTTTATGCCTTTACCTTCTACAAATCCACACTGTTCATCATTGATTTCTGGTTTAATTTTATTTCTCACTCTCATGATAATCCGTAATAATATTTTGGTCACATGACCCATAAGACTAATGGTGCGATGTTCTTCACATTCCATGGCTCCAGGTTTCTTTGACAAAGCTATGAATATTGATTTTAGCAGATCATCAGGTATTTGACCACTGTTGTAGATGTCATTTAAGAGTTTTGTTATCACTTCTACTCCAAATTCTCCCAAAGCTTCCATTTCCTCTACTGTTACATTATCTGGTCCACGCACTTTGCCTTTCTTCGTGTGGCGCATATCTGTCATGAAATATTCTAATCCACATATATAAATTATTAGGTAAATATGAAGCCTAACAAATAAAATTAATAAAGAGAAGAGCAATGGTAAAATGACAGTGCTGTCACAAAGAATGTACTCGAAATCCCCCTTGTTTTCTGCTTCGTCTGCAAATTGTAACGCTTTCACGTTGATAGTAAAAGCTTACTGTATTATACCCGCTTTCTTCAATGAAACGTGTGCTGTATTTCTTGGAAAAACATTAAGAGGCAGACTGCGTAATGACCTAAATTAATCCTAACATTAATTATATTACGTTACCAAAACGAACGAACAGATGGACAAAAGGATAGCGAGAAGGGAGAGGCAGAAAGCCGAACACTAAACACGCTTCGCGCGATACGCAAATGCTGCCATCACGCGTGTAAGTCTACATGCACTAATTTTTTTTCAGACGGACAGTGATAAAATACACTACCCTTTCCCAGAGTTAGGTTTATAAATCATAACAGACTCTTATTAGAAAAGATAACATTAGATGGGTTTACGGTTGAGAACATAACAGTACCCAGACAGAACATCTTCGAAACAGGAGGTAAAAGAAATTGCATATTTTGAACGCAGCCACGTAGCTCCTTTAAATTTGTATTTTTGGGTTCCTTAGGGCTTGCTGACAAATAATATGTAAAACGTTACGCAAATAGTCCAGGAATTAATAAATTATACCCAAAATAAAATATTGGGGGTGCCTGACAGCATAAAATCATTTCTGCTCATAAAATTTTTTTTTAACGTCTTCTTCTTCTTCTTCTTCCATCCTTAGCCACTAACCGGCAAAGCAGTATGTGGCCAGTACGCCTAGTGGCGTCTTAGGGCAACAACAAATTGATCAATCTATCGCTGTTTCCACCACGCCTAGTGGCGTCTTTGTGGAACAAAAACAGACCAAACAATCTATCATTGTTTCCGTAATCAGATTGGTTGGCAAGCAGGTGATCAGCCCACTGTGCGAAGTTTTTACGGGATGGGGTAAACAGCCCCATGCCCATACCCTCCTTAGTCGCTTTTTACGACATGCGTGGTAGGGTGCAGTGTTACTATTCTTTGCTCCCCTTTCGGGCCCCGGTAACACACGGGTGTTGATCAATAAGGTGGTGCTCCCAAGGCGAGGCCCTTCCATTGCACTCCGGTTGGGTTGACCCTTGCGATCATCATCTCTACTTTTTTTAACGTGTTTGAAAAAAATTTACGTTACAGAAATAGCCTACCATGTAAACTCCAAATTGATTGGAGCGCAACAAATGAAAGCCTAACCACGATTGGTCGGGCTATAAATACTATCTTGGTTGTTAGGGGAAACGGGGAAAGGTAACATTTTTTCAAACACTTGTCGAAACGGGGCTCATTGGCCAGTCTCGCTGATATACACACTTGGGAGCGTTAGTTCGAGACCACTTGTTTAAATGATCTTGATAAAGCATCAGTGCGTTGAAGCCAGCTAAAATTTTGCTCAATAAAAGCCTGGAAGATAAGCAGATGGAAATTTGTGCCAGTTTGTGCCAGAATTCATTGCTAATCAACGTATCTGTGTTATTCGTATGAATTGTGGTAAGCTTGAACCATTTAATATCTTTTAATGAAAATTGAATGTGAATTGTTGATTTATGCCTGTATATATATGTGTAGTTCAGTGGCAAACGTGAGGTAAAGCCTAAAATGCTCCAGCCTGAACAGAGGGTGTCGGAGAGAAGTAAAACGGCATGGAATGGCCAAACAGTACACTGACACCTGGATGATTGACTAGAAAGAAATAATGCTGGAAGTGCAGAGGCGTAGTAACCATTAGGAAGGGTAATACTGGAATAAAGTATTTCAGATGAAGCTGACTGTTGGCCTAACGCTCTGAACGCAATGTTTGTGATGTATTGTGATCAGTGTAAAAAGAAAATATAAATTAGTTATGAAGTAGAAGGTACATCCTTCTTGATTTCAGGGACAGTGGTCTTGATGGTACTGAGCAGCACCTGGTCAGAGCTTTGCTGAATCCAGAGTCGGACAGCATACTCCTTGGTCTTTTTAGCTATCAGTGAGGTGTCTCCTGAGCCCAGAGGAGAATTCGAGCAGAGGAGTCCTTTCCTGCCGCCATCACGCCAGATAAGCGAATTGGCCAGCTGAGCTCAACATTATGTCCCCTCATCTTGAACTGACTTTTTAAAATTAACATTAAGAGGGGAATTTACTTGTCTTAAAATCAGGAACTGTGAACATCTCAAATACTGGTCCCTAAAGACAAACTATTGAAGTCATGATGACAAATACCAACAGAGCTTGAACAAAACAAAACCAGTATTACCTCATTTTACTACTACACAACTGACACACATAGAACATTTGTAATAATATATGTCACTACAATATTCATATTAAATACATTCTGTACATAACTTGTAATTTAAATTGATTGTGATTCCTGGTTCCCTTGTAGTTGAATCAGGACACATATTCATTCATGCCAGTAATGAATACATATTGTTATCTGAAAGTTTATCAGTGACTCTTTTAAGATAGCTTTGTAGAGTGTTATTTCCAGAATAATTCTGACTGAGATATATAGATATGTGGTAGCAAGTAAGGTTATCTATAATACACTACTCTTAATAGATATAGATACCTTCACAGCTGATCTCAGTCAGGACACTAAGTTCCCTATAAGTATTTATAACATCCCACTTCACCACATATATTGGGGTCTCGCTCTTGGGATTTTGAATCTTTAACTATTAAAAATATTGGGGGTAATTCACTTCAGGGAAAATAAGAATTAAAAGGTATCCTTGGGTGGAATTAAATAAGGTTGAGCTCACGGTGCCTGTGTTGTCCATTAGAGATTGAATTGTTGGTTAGACATTATATAAAGTTACCTGATAGACAATGGCGGACCTGGCCAAATTTCGATCTGCTGCGGTTCAGACGGCAAAAGAGTTAGGATTAGATGGGCAAGTTATGGTTGCCTATGTCACGACGGAATGTGACAAATTTATTGAACGCGAAGAAAGAAGGTTTGAAGCCGAAAGAAGGTTAGAGGCTGAAAGGGAAATTAAGAAGTTACAGTTTGAGGCTGAGGCTGAGACTAAGAGGTTGCAGATTGAGGCTGAGGCTAAGAAATTGGAAGCAGAAAGAGAAGAGAAGAAATTAGCTGCAGAAAGAGAAGAGAAGAAATTAGCTGCAGAAGAAAGAAGATTGACTGCAGAGAGGGAAGCAGAAAAGGAGGAGAAAAGATTACAAAGGGAACATGAGTTACGACTAAGGGAGTTTGAGTTTCAAGGCCATGCTCCTGAAAATGGTGCCAGTCCCTTTGCCTCTGATGCTACAGTTACTCAAGGAGCCTCAACCTCAGCTATGAATTTTCATTTAGATCATTTTGTTGAGAAAGACGATGATATTGAGAGCTATATAAATAGGTATGAGCTATTAGCTACCACGTATGGGTTGGAGAGAGAAAGGTGGAGCTTAAAGTTATCTCAGGGACTTCGTGGGGCAGCTTATGAAGTTTTTGCAAAAATGAGCAGAGGTGATCAGGAAAATTATGACATGCTAAAGCAGGCTCTTTTGTTAAGGTATGAAAAGAATGCAGAGTTTTACAGGAAAAAATTTAGGAATGCTAAACTACTGTCAGGTGAAACCTATCACCAGTTCTCTGCACGAATAGAGACATACTTGGAGAAATGGACTTCTCTGGGGAAAACCCAAGATCTTAAGGAAATGGTCCTTATAGAGCAACTAAGAGAGTCCATGGCTCCAGACCTGAGAAAGTTTCTCATGGAACAAGGTGCAGAGAGGCTGGGTGAGTTGCTAAATGTTGCTGAAAGGTATCAAGCAGCTCAAGCAGAGGTAACAGGTAATAAAAAGAAACAGGTGGATAACTTTAGGGCACCACAGAACTTTAATAAATTTGATCCTAGGGATCAAAATAAAGGTAAGCACCAATTTGATAGGCCACGGTATGACAATAAAAATAAATTCCCACAATTCGATGAAAGGAAATATGATGAAAGAAAATCTTTCAACCAAGGAAAAAGGTGGTGTAAGAATTGTCAGATGGACAATCATGACACTGACCGTTGCAGAAGGAAACCTGTGTATATGGCAACCCTTCAGGTCAGGTCGACCTCAAGACAGGAGGAGGATATTATGTTAGATACCACTCCAGAAGAGATGAGGAAGGCACAGGCTGGGGATAAAACACTCAAGCCTTGTTTCAGAAAATTGTCAACTTGTCATACAACTCCAGGCAAGGGAGATTTTTACGTGAAAAACAAGTTGATGTATAGGAAGGCCGGAACTAGATCCAATGGTCACGGACAGCTGGTTCTTCCAAAAAGATACAGGACAGAATTAATAAGGAGCCTACATGTGAAACCAGATGGGGACCATGAGAAAATAGGTACCATCATTCAAAAGGTGGCTCACAATTATTATTGGCCCAAAGCAAGATGGGACATTGAGAATTTTGTAGAAAGGTGTAGCATAGCACATGAGGGAACACCCACAAGTGGGAACATGGATCAGGACCTGGACACGCCACGGGGCAAAATTAGGCCTGATAATAAAAAGAGAAATAGATTTGATAAAGTGGACCAAATGGAATGGGAAGCCCCTTTTCACGGACAAGCTTCACTTAACTGTTTTACTATGGCCACTATGCGGAGAGTGCAAAAAGATGTCTTACCCCAGGATAAGCCGAAAATCCCTCAATCGGACTTAAACAAACTGGAGGAAGAGGATGTAGAGAGGAAATCTCTCATCAAGAATTTTAAGAGGGGAGAAAGCCCCAAAAGAAAAATTGGTAGCGGTCGTTTTGTGAATGATAATTCTGGGAGGAAAAATCATCACTATAAAGCTTCGAGTGGAAGAGACCATACCGGTGCATGGACCAATAGGTCCACACAATTAAAGGTCCATATGTAGCTTTGTTAAGAACGTGGACTGATGAAAAGGCAGAGGAAAACATTACATCTTCATACCAATATGTGAATGAGCTGACCACTCGGTTAAAAACTGGCTGGAAACTTGCCAATGAAAATTTGAAACAAGCCAGGAAGAAACATGCTGCCTATTATAACAGGAGGGCGAAAGACAGAAATTTGGCTGTGGGAGAGAAAGTACTGCTTCTTTTGCCCGGGAGTCAGAATAAGTTACAAATTGGATGGCAGGGTCCATAAACAGTTCTAGAGAAGGTGTCTAGAACAAATTATAAGATAGATAAGAAGGGGAAAGAAAAAATCTATCATGTGAATCTCCTGAAGAAATATTTGGAAAGAGAACATCAGGAAGAGACACACTTGTTGACCTTGTCCATCGCCATGGAGATGAAAAAGGAACCACTTTCATCATTTGAATATCCATTACACCCCTGTGAGACAGCAGCACAGGTGAAAATCAGTACACATTTAACGAAAACTCAGAAAGAGAGAGTGCAACAGGTTCTAAATAATCATGCAGAGGTGTTAACAGACCGACCAGGGCATACAAACCTATTGGAATATGATATGAAACTCATAGACTCCACACCTATCTGTATGAAACCATATTCGATTCCGTTTGCTAAGGAAAAAGCTTTGAAGGAAGAGATAGACTATCTGTTGAAGGAAGGAATTATTTCGCACAGTGAGTCTTCGTATAGTTCCGGTGTTGTACTCTTAAGGAAGCCCTCTGGAGAACATAGACTCTGTATAGATTACAGGAGACTAAATGCTATTACAGAAGGACAGGTGGATCCATTGCCGGATACAAATCAGCTGTTTGCCAGACTAAATAAAGCTAAATATTTCTCAAAAGTGGATCTGAGTAAAGGATACTATCAGATTCCAGTAAAGCCTGAGGTTAGACCATACCTAGCTTTTAGTACCTCAGAAGGACACTATGAGTTTAATAGATTGCCATTTGGATTGAAGAATGCGCCTAGTGTCTTCTCTAGAATGATGAGAAAATTATTGGATCCTCTGAATAATCCCTGTATAACAAATTTTATGGATGATATCCTTATAGCAACAGAAACATTTGAGGAACACATTGACTCTCTGAACATGCTGTTTGATCGACTTAGGGAGGCAAAGTTAACAGCCCGACCAACCAAATGTTGCGTTGGATGTAAAGAATTGGAATTTTTGGGACACACAGTTTATCAGGGAAACATGACCCCTGACCCAAAGAACTTAGAGAAACTACAGAAAGCCCCGAGACCACAAACCAAGAAGGACGTGAGATCCTTTGTCTAATTATGTGGTTTCTACCAGAAGTATATCAAGAACTTTAATTCCATATGTGCACCTTTAACGGAATTGACACGTAAAGGACTTCCAGATCGCATTACATGGACACCACAATGTGAAATGACTTACCAAGAATTGAAGGAAAAGCTCACAAGTAAACCCATTTTGAAATTACCTGACTTAAGTCAAGAATTCATAGTAAGGACGGATGCAAGTAATATTGGGTTAGGTGCAACTTTACTACAGAAATCAGATGCATTGGATGGGGAATTAAGCCCAGTGGCATATGCTAGCAGAAAGTTGAATAAAGCTGAAATCAACTACTCAACTAGCGAAAAAGAATGTCTTGCAGTAATATGGGCAATAAAGAAATTCAATATTTATCTATATGGGAAGGCATTTAAGTTGCAAACTGACCACAAACCTTTATCGTTTTTAGCACAGGCTAAGCATGAGAACTCTAGGTTACTCCGATGGTCTTTGCTTCTGGCTCCATATAATTTTAGCATTGAATATATATCTGGAAAAACCAATCTGGGAGCGGATTTTTTAAGCCGCCATCCGTGTGATGAGAATCACCGTAAACCCCAGAAATAATAATAAATTTCTCTATGTGTATATAGAATAAAGGACTGACATATAATGTCTGTTTTAAGAGGGGAGGTGTCATGAAATATTCTAATCCACATATATAAATTATTAGGTAAATATGAAGCCTAACAAATAAAATTAATAAAGAGAAGAGCAATGGTAAAATGACAGTGCTGTCACAAAGAATGTACTCGAAATCCCCCTTGTTTTCTGCTTCGTCTGCAAATTGTAACGCTTTCACGTTGATAGTAAAAGCTTACTGTATTATACCCGCTTTCTTCAATGAAACGTGTGCTGTATTTCTTGGAAAAACATTAAGAGGCAGACTGCGTAATGACCTAAATTAATCCTAACATTAATTATATTACGTTACCAAAACGAACGAACAGATGGACAAAAGGATAGCGAGAAGGGAGAGGCAGAAAGCCGAACACTAAACACGCTTCGCGCGATACGCAAATGCTGCCATCACGCGTGTAAGTCTACATGCACTAATTTTTTTTCAGACGGACAGTGATAAAATACACTACCCTTTCCCAGAGTTAGGTTTATAAATCATAACAGACTCTTATTAGAAAAGATAACATTAGATGGGTTTACGGTTGAGAACATAACAGTACCCAGACAGAACATCTTCGAAACAGGAGGTAAAAGAAATTGCATATTTTGAACGCAGCCACGTAGCTCCTTTAAATTTGTATTTTTGGGTTCCTTAGGGCTTGCTGACAAATAATATGTAAAACGTTACGCAAATAGTCCAGGAATTAATAAATTATACCCAAAATAAAATATTGGGGGTGCCTGACAGCATAAAATCATTTCTGCTCATAAGATTTTTTTTTAACGTGTTTGAAAAAAATTTACGTTACAGAAATAGCCTACCATGTAAACTCCAAATTGATTGGAGCGCAACAAATGAAAGCCTAACCACGATTGGTCGGGCTATAAATACTATCTTGGTTGTTAGGGGAAACGGGGAAAGGTAACATTTTTTCAAAACACTTGTCGAAACGTGGCTCATTGGCCAGTCTCGCTGATATACACACTTGGGAGCGTTAGTTCGAGACCACTTGTTTAAATGATCTTGATAAAGCATCAGTGCGTTGAAGCCAGCTAAAATTTTGCTCAATAAAAGCCTGGAAGATAAGCAGATGGAAATTTGTGCCAGTTTGTGCCAGAATTCATTGCTAATCAACGTATCTGTGTTATTCGTATGAATTGTGGTAAGCTTGAACCATTTAATATCTTTTAATGAAAATTGAATGTGAATTGTTGATTTATGCCTGTATATATATGTGTAGTTCAGTGGCAAACGTGAGGTAAAGCCTAAAAATGCTCCAGCCTGAACAGAGGGTGTCGGAGAGAAGTAAAACGGCATGGAATGGCCAAACAGTACACTGACACCTGGATGATTGACTAGAAAGAAATAATGCTGGAAGTGCAGAGGCGTAGTAACCATTAGGAAGGGTAATACTGGAATAAAGTATTTCAGATGAAGCTGACTGTTGGCCTAACGCTCTGAACGCAATGTTTGTGATGTATTGTGATCAGTGTAAAAAGAAAATATAAATTAGTTATGAAGTAGAAGGTACATCCTTCTTGATTTCAGGGACAGTGGTCTTGATGGTACTGAGCAGCACCTGGTCAGAGCTTTGCTGAATCCAGAGTCGGACAGCATACTCCTTGGTCTTTTTAGCTATCAGTGAGGTGTCTCCTGAGCCCAGAGGAGAATTCGAGCAGAGGAGTCCTTTCCTGCCGCCATCACGCCAGATAAGCGAATTGGCCAGCTGAGCTCAACATTATGTCCCCTCATCTTGAACTGACTTTTTAAAATTAACATTAAGAGGGGAATTTACTTGTCTTAAAATCAGGAACTGTGAACATCTCAAATACTGGTCCCTAAAGACAAACTATTGAAGTCATGATGACAAATACCAACAGAGCTTGAACAAAACAAAACCAGTATTACCTCATTTTACTACTACACAACTGACACACATAGAACATTTGTAATAATATATGTCACTACAATATTCATATTAAATACATTCTGTACATAACTTGTAATTTAAATTGATTGTGATTCCTGGTTCCCTTGTAGTTGAATCAGGACACATATTCATTCATGCCAGTAATGAATACATATTGTTATCTGAAAGTTTATCAGTGACTCTTTTAAGATAGCTTTGTAGAGTGTTATATGTATGTGAGTGTCACAGTGTTGTCAAGAGTAGTGGATTAAATTAAATTGTTTATCTGTCTGTTGTTGTGACTTACACTTCACCATACTCATACCCTAGACACATAACGTAGCATCACACTATTCCAGAATAATTCTGACTGAGATATATAGATATGTGGTAGCAAGTAAGGTTATCTATAATACACTACTCTTAATAGATATAGATACCTTCACAGCTGATCTCAGTCAGGACACTAAGTTTCCTATAAGTATTTATAACATCCCACTTCACCACAATATCATCCTCTACCTTTGCCACCAATATTGGAGGTCCTTTACAGCTGTCCTCGTCGTTCAAATCTGGTCTTTCATCATCATACAGCTCCTTGATGTATTCTGTCCACCTTTCTATCATGTTCTCATGACCTATTAACAATGTTCCTTCTTTTTATTTCAAACAGTCAGTGGCTGTTTGTGTCCTTCTACCGGTTAACTCATTTATTTGCTTCTGCAAAGATTTGTGAGAGGTGTGACAAGATGTAATAAAAAAACTTTGTACGATGAAAGCGAAAAAACAAATACTGGAAGAACTAGCACGTACAAGGAATGGCAAAGTAATAATGTCGGAGAGGAGTGAAGACTTGAAAAAGAGAACGGTTTTCTCAATGTGTGTCCTATTCATTTCCAGCTCCTTCTTCTCATTTCTTATTCCACTAGCGCTTATCTAGTTCTTGTCATCAGTTGCACATAAGTGATCTTGTCATCAGTTCCACATAAGTGATCTTGTCATCAGTTCCACATTAGTGATCTTGTCATCAGTTCCACATTAGTGATCTTGTCATCAGTTCCACATAAGTGATCTTGTCATCAGTTCCACATAAGTGATCTTGTCATCAGTTCCACATAAGTGATCTTGTCATCAGTTCCACATAATTGATCTTGTCATCAGTTCTACATAAGTGATCTTGTCATCAGTTCCACATAAGTGATCTTGTCATCAGTTCCACATAAGTGGTCTTGTCATACCATTTCAACCCTTCTATTCTACACATACATCCATTTATGAAAGCCTGCAGCTTTTTGGTTGTTGTTTTTGTTGTTGTCCATGTTTCAGAGCCATATAATAAGACTAACCTGACAATTGAATTGAAATTTCTAATTTTTGTGTTGGACTTGACTTCTTTAGATCTCCATATATTTCCCAATTCAATGAAATCTCTAGTTGTTTGTATTCTTGTTTTGATATCATTGTCTGTCCCTCCTATTGTGTCTATTGTTCTACCAACGTTTATGTAGTGGTGTTCCTTCCTGTACAATCTTATTATATTTTCCTGCATTTATTCTCATTATCTTAGTTTTCTCCCTGTGTATTTTCAGACTCATTTTTTGTTATCTCTCATCAGGTATTTTAATTTTGTCTTGCTTCTGATTACGGTTGTGGGACAGATGTGCCAGGTCATAGAAAAAATTTATATCGTCAAGCTGTTTAGTCCGACTCCACTGGATTCCATTTCTGCTGGTTGCTGTCAAGTTTTCATACCGAGTGGAGCTGTGTTTTGTACACTAAATGTTGTGTGACTGTCCACTCGGCCTTGGTGGTGATGTTAAGTATTTGGAGTTGGATAGCTGTATTCGGGGAATCTACCATTTCTACCCCTAGGAAATATTGGCCAGAGTAGCAAGACGTCTACTCCGACTATAATAATCATATAAAAATCCGTAACAGCTAAAATTGGGGCCAATCCTACTACACCTGAAATAGGAGCTTCATACTAAATCCTGAATCTAACATTGTTTACCATTGTATTGGCGGATGTCATAAGTATTTTTTCAAGTCGTTGGACTTCATTTTCAAAAATCAAAAATTTTCAAAATTGCGACCTGTGTGGGGATGTTGGTGAACGTTAATTGCAGCCTTAATTTGTCAAGTGTACTTCAGAAGTCGAAGTTGATGCAGGAAAAAAGACTTTCCTCTATAAATTACGTGAATCAACTTGAAGCTTTTTTCAAGCCCGATGATGGCCTACTTTCAAGATTTTGTTCAACGTTTATATAAAGAAGACGACGGACCGAAAGGCAGTCTTGTTCGAGTGCGCAGTGTGTAACATCTTAACTTAACATGGTCTGCACGAAGTGTTGTCATCGTGCCGTGTGAAGTAGGCGTCAAACTAGGAGGATCTTTTGTTACGGGCATAACAGATAAGTACATTTAAAGTTACATGCAGCGTGTGATGCTGAGAATTTTGTTTGCCAGAGTTCTTTTTTTTCTATGTTACATGTATTTTCGTGGATATATGTTTTGTAATTAGTGGGTGGTTGGATTGGGACTGATGAATTCATCTATACCTCTGAGGATGGTTGGTGAATTCATGGGAGTTCTTTAGTTTTTTTGCATCTGATTGTTTCAATTTAAGGGGCCGGCATACATAGCTGAGAGTTTATTGCCTTAATTGAATTAACCAGATTCATTATTTGTCTAGTTGTGAGAGTCCTGTTATTTGGCCAGTTTGTTATTGTTGTTAAGTTAATTGTAATTTTATTTAGCTTTTTCTGCATTATTGTTTGTAAAATTGTTGGTCTGTTCTTGCTATCCTTCAGTTATTAGATGTCATATATGTTGTGAAATCGTGCTTGTCTTGTCATAAGTGATAGAGTTAATTTTTTTTTTCATTTGTTCTATATTTCTACTTTGGTTCTTCATTTGTATTATCTTGTTTTGGCTCTGTTCACTGTATTCTGTCATCTTGTTAGTATTTAGTTTTTGCTTCTATATAACAGTCTATTATTACATGCAGTTGAGTGATTTTGGATAGTGAAATAATTTGTGGCTAATATTGCTCATCTATTTTATATATTTATTGAAGTATTCGTGAACAAGTGTCTGTCACATTAATAGCATAGTATAGCTACCTTTAAGGATTTGGTAAAGTTTGGAAAAGATTTAGGCTTGGAGGGTGAAGCTTTGAAAACCTATGTAGACAAGGAACTCAGAAGACATGAAGAATTAGAGGAGAAGAGAAGACAGGAAGAATTAGATGAGAAGAGAAGACAGGGGGAATTAGATGAGAAAAGGAGACAAGAGGAACAAGAGAATAGAAAGAGAGGATATGAACTGGAAGAAAAAAAGTTGGCCTATGTTCAGTCTGAAATAAAAGCACAACAAGCTCAGGCTGAAATAAAAGCACAACAAGAGCTTAGAATGGCAGAACTTGAATTGGAGGAATTGAGACTTCAACAACCACAGGTTAATCCAGTGAAATAAGAGGCTTTATTAGCATATGCATCCAGTGCATTGGAAGAGGTGACAAGATATGACAAAGAATAGGTTGATGAATGGAGGGAACAAGAATTAGCTAATAAGAAAAGTGAAGAATGGAATTTAGCTAAAATGAAGAGTATGGAGGAATTAGCTCTTCAGCATGAGAATAAAGTAAGACAATATAAACCTGAGAAGGATGAAATAGAGCTTGAGGAAAATAAATTGGCACATCAAGAGCTTGAGGAGAAAAATAAGCTAGAAAATGAGGTAAGCTCATTAAAACAATTGCTTGACAAAGAAAAGAATGTCAGTGGTGAACTTAATAAACTTAATGCAACTTTAAAGATAGATTGTCATGCACAGATGGTGCAGATTCAAGAACTCATATGCCTTCAAGCTCAACAAGAAAAGTTGATTAGTAATAAGGTGGCTAACTTTGAGGCATTACTCAATGATGTGTGGAGATGTGTAAAAATGTCAACCTTGAGGAGGTAAATAAGAGGCAGAGTGAAGAAATTTCAGTCAAAGATTTGGAAATTACTAAATTAAGAAAAAGGGTTGATGGTTTACTAAATGTTGTTTTAAACAAGAATTTATTGTCCAACATTGGTTATGAAAAAACTATTGTACAACATGCCAGTGGTACTAAGTGTGATAAAAACAGGTCAGCACAGCCTGAAAAAGTAAAAATATCATGTCGAGGCAGGTACAACTTCCTTCGACATTACTATGATGCCAGTGTTTCTGGTCAAAACAATACTGCCTCTTCTGAGAGTAAGTCATCGAGACATGCTCACAGTGCATCTGATATTACAAATACAGATGAGGTTGTCAAAGGTGTTGACAAGTGTATTAATAAGAGTCATGTTGATACCCATAAGGTTGATAATACAGATATGACAAAATTCCATGGTCAAACTACTGTACTACCATTACTTCTGAGAGAAAAGGTTTGGCTGTGCCTTATAAGCTGTCTTCTACGACATGCTCCAAACCTGCAGGCTCGATGGGGGATAGGTATCATACTCAGCTCAAACAGTATGATGCATCGAATATTAAGAATATAACATCCATGAGAAAGACAAATGTCCAGGGTTCTCATGTGACTAAGGGTGCTTACCACCCCTGTTCACAGTTTCGTCACAGTAGGATGCTTTATGGTGGTAATAGTGCATATTCACGCACCGTGCTAGTGCGAAATCTTCCACCAGGCACTACATGGCAGGCACTGGGTGAATTTTTCCAGTTCACTGCTGACGTAAAATATGTACGTCTTTAGCTTATCGACAGTTTTATGGATAGGGACGCACGTATTTATTTTTATTCAGATAGGGATGCACACATGGTTGTCGAGCGTGACAACGGAGCATACTTTCGAAATTATTGTCTCGATTTGCAATTGCTACATCATTCAGCACCACACAGATTTTAATGCATTCTTGTGCACATTTTTCTTCTGTAATCCTATTTATTTCAGACATTAACTATCGTATTCGCTGGTTTCATTCAGTGTTGGATTGAGTATACTTCACTCATTTTGCAACTTCTTCTGTTTCGCACTATTTCAGTTTCTATTTCAGTTATCTCCTTGAGAACAAGTTCAGAGGCTTACTGTACTAATTATTCTTTTCACAGGTTCGCAGTCTTTTAGGTCTTGTCGAATTCTATACGAAATTTTTGCTTATATTTCAGATATTACTTCAGTTCTGTCTGCGTTAGTAAGAAAGAACTCGTCAGACAACATTGTTTCTTCACGTGTTTGTCATGTTTCGTTAAATATAATACAATGCTGTTTGTCAAGATCACAAATTTTGAGATTACCTGACGCTCGATTTCCATTTATACTTACAGTCCACGCCTCTGGATCAAGAATAGGTGGGACGCTTCTCCAAGAATTCGATGGTTGGTTGCAGATTCAAGAATGAGAGGGCTGCCAGGGCAGCGCTTGCACTTCAACCATATGAATATGTTTTGGATTGTCGCATACCTGATGAATACCTTTCAATGACTTTTGTAACACTGCTTACAACGATTAATCGGCTCACACGGAACCTGATGTTGATGAATACTTCAATGCTCCATGTCGTGTAATAACTCTTTTAACTCAGTGCATTACGTGCATATATTATGCCTTATTGACAGTGATCACATTTGATCTACAGACTAACAAACGCACATTCTGTGAGATAATGCAAATGCTGTGAATTGAGCATATTTTCTGCAGACATTTCTGTTTATTTCAATATGAAGAACTACATCTACAGATAAAGAGACATTACTCTAGAAAACTCACATAATCAAGGGGAGATTACAAAGACATTGCCTATCTGACTTGTTTGCTGTTGTCAATCGTTTTAGACTGGAACATTGTTAACTCAGTCAGATAACAATAATATTCTATGGAGGAGAATCAATAACTTTGATAATGGGTTATTTCGACATTTTTTTTTTCACTGGGTTTTAGTTTAATGTGTCAGGACTGTGTATAGTTTCATTACACTACCCATTTTAGCTACTAAATCTATATCAATATATTGCTGATAGTACATACTATTATCTATTCGTACAACACATCAGCATACTTGGTTCAATTGCTCACATAATAGTGTTAAAGGCAATATAACATTTTAATGATATCACAGTACATTTTGGGTGACTAAAATGTAAAAAGATAAAATTTAACCTTAGTTTTTGGTTGGTGTATAATGTTGAATTTATTCATTTTCTTGGAATGATTGTCTGCCTCATTTCATCTATTGACGCTATTGCATATTGATATCCTATTTGATGCTTTGCATTATGGCATTGATTTATAAGAAATTAAGTGACTACTGATACTGGACTTGACGAATAGGGGTTATTGGACGGTGTGATTTTGTGTGTGGTATGTGAGTGCAGTTTTTACTATTATCATCTTTTTCAACATGTTTAGTACTTTTTAGTTATGGTTACCTCACCTTGCTGTTAAAAAGATTTTTGTCATGTGTAGTGTTTGGCGGTAGTTTTTACTATTGTCCACACATTGAGTGTTTAATTGCCTACTCTATGGCAGAAACCTGGGTGCTATGCTATGTGGTACTGACAGTGAAGTTTGATGATACCAAATTTCATTCTGGTGGTGTTATACTCACACTACGGAAATAATGACAACCTTGTTTTCATTATTTTTCCGGGGGAGTGGAGGGGGGGGGGGAGTACTGTTATGATTAAAATTCATAACAGGTTATAGCTTAGCTCAGCGGGGCTCTGTGTTTGTTTATTTGTACACGGATCACTGGAAAAGACAGGTGAGCTACGTTAAGCCGTCATGCTTGGCTGGGTCTCGTGAGACAGGTGACTGGTGGGAGAGAAGGAAGGAGAGCGATGGTGTTTTTAATGGCCAGTGGACGTATTGTGTTTGAGCTCCTGAGTTAAATATTTGAAGTTGGATAGCTGTGTTCGGGGTCTACCATTTCTACCTCTAGGGAATATTGGCCAGAGTAGCAAGACGTCTACTCCAACAAAAATACTAATATAACGACCCGTAACAGGTGACAATAAGCATCATTGTCGCAGTCCAGTTCTTGTCCCAAACAGTTCTGTAAGTTGTCCTTTATGAAGAATTCTGCATGTCATGTCTTCATATATTTTCTTTAATAAGTTAATGATCTTCAAGCAGGTCTTTGTCTACTACCGCCATTACTACACTGCCGGTTTTCTTTGCTGAGATCTACTTTGGTATCAGGCCACAATTTATTTAGTTTCTGCTTTTATATTGCATTCAATTTGTCGATATTTCCTATATTGTTTGTTTGCTAACCTTCTTTCGTCTTCCATATTTTGTATTGTTAATCTGTTCACGCATCCCCTGTACCTTATGTCAATCTCACACACATATTTTGTATATTTCTCGTTTTTGTTTCCTGCTTGTGACTGTGTCTGACGATGGATTATCCATTGGGACACTAAGAAAATCAGGAGGTTTACTATTATTCGACTCAAAATTGTTATTAGGAAATCAATCATTTAATCCAGAGGTTCTCAATTTTTATTTGTTCATAGCCCCCCTTCTGAGCCTCATTTTTCTCTGTGGTCACCCCTCATATTCGCTGTTAGCTGGACAAGGGGACTTTACCATCTTTCTGTGGCCCCACGTTGAGAACCACTGATTTAATCAATCAATACCTTTCCTCCCCCCTCCAGGGCACATGCATTCAACAAACACATCCCAGTCCTCATGTACCGTACCATCAAATAAAGGTCTTTCCAAGACCTCCTGTACCGTACCATCAAATAAAGGTCTTTCCAAGACCTCCTGTACCGTACCATCAAATAAATGTCTTTCCAAGACCTCCTGTACCGTACCATCAAATAAAGGTCTTTCCAAGACCTCCTGTACCGTACCATCAAATAAAGGTCTTTCCAAGACCTCATGTACCGTACCATCAAATAAAGGTCTTTCCAAGACCTCATCACCATTTTCATTTATATCCCCAGTTCTCGTGTCGACGTTCCATTGATGTCTTAAATTGTAATAAATAAATGTTGTAATATTTTTCTTCTTAACTTCTCCATTATCTTCTGCTTAATATCATACCGCATTTTTTTTTTTTCTAAGATCGTTGCGGGAATCCTCATCATGATCACTGCCTATCTCTTCCTGTCACTCACTGAAAACTAGATGATAAGTTAACATGACCTTTTGTTCTTACGACCAGGTGTACCCACGTGACGGACATAGGTATAGGATATATCTCTACTATGACGTCACTAAGTCGACTATTCATCCGATGGTGCGTGCAAGTAGGAGACTTCGGTCTGCATCATATTTTCTCTATGAGGAACCTCAGAATTCTGTCTATAGCAGGTAAAATGACAAGATAGGAAAAAAATGGGGCCGGGGAGAAAGATAGATAGATAGATAGATAGATAGATAGATAGATAGATAGATAGATAGATAGATAGATAGATAGATAGATAGATAGATAGATAGATAGATAGATAGATAGATAGATAGATAGATAGATAGTTAGATAGATAGATAGATAGATAGTTAGATAGTTAGATAGATAGATAGATAGTTAGATAGATAGATAGATAGATAGATAGATAGATAGATAGATAGATAGATAGATAGATAGATAGATAGATAGATAGATAGATAGATAGATAGATAGATAGATAGATAGATAGATAGATAGATAGATAGATAGATAGATAGATAGTTAGTTAGTTAGTTAGATAGATAGATAGATAGATAGATAGATAGATAGATAGATAGATAGATAGATAGATAGATAGATAGATAGATAGATAGATAGATAGATAGATAGATAGATAGATAGATAGATAGATAGATAGATAGATAGATAGAGAGACCGTAAACCGTATTTTTAACACAACTTGTTTCTGGTTTTGAATGTTTAACATGTTTTATCTTAATTATTCTGTTCTGTATATTTGATAGCCGTATTTTCTTACGATTCCTCTGTGCCCTGTACCATTATGTCATATCCTTCATGTATACCTTGTTTTTGTCTGATGCTCGTAATTATGACTGGCGACGGGTTTCTTCACGAAACGCTAAATGTTACGATGGTATTGGTCATATGTTAGCTCAATTTCCTTATTGCATTTATGTGTTTATTTTCATTTTTACTGCCTGCATCCATTCCTTAAATAAATAAATAAATACTTTCCTTTCTAATGCAGCAATGACAGCTGCTTGGTACACCTCCTTGCTTGTCGTAATTTATCTGGACAGAAATTGAAGCTAATACATATTCTCTACACTTTAATTCCTAAGTAACAAATGTCGAGGTGTTGTCACGTGCTTGCCTTCAAAGCATGTATACACTGCTTAGACAGCGAAGACTACGCTGGCTTGGCCATGTCCGTGTTATGGAAGATGGTCGCATGCCGAAAGATTTCTTCTACGGACAACTGGCAGATGGCAAAAGAACAGTTGGGCGACCTCAACTGAGATTCAAAGATATGTGCAAGAGAGACATGAGGGCACTGGACATAAATCCAGCAACCTGAACACAACAAGCGAGAGAACGTACGATAGACTTGTATACTAAACAAGACAAACGGATCTAATAGAGTGCTCGGGAGCCGCGCTGGTGTAATGGTTACAACGTTGCGCTAGCGACCGGGTTTTCAAGGTTCAAGCCCGTGCGCTGTCGTTTGTAGGAGTGTCATCGACCGGGATTTTACTGAATAACCTGAACGGCTCTTGCAGATAAACCCTCTGTGGATGGGAAGGATGAAAGCTCCTGACCGGGTTGGAAGGAAAGTCCACTGACTTCCCAGCCTCGCAATGACATGTCTGTGGTGAAGTGGGATGTTATAAATACTTATAGGGAACTTAGTGTACTGACTGAGATCAGCTGTGAAGGTATCTATATCTATTAAGAGTAGTGTATTATAGATAACCTTACTTGCTACCACATATCTATATATCTCAGTCAGAATTATTCTGGAATAGTGTGATGCTACGTTATGTGTCTAGGGTATGTGTATGATGAAGTGTAAGTCACAACAACAGACAGATAAACAATTTAATTTAATCCACTACTCTTGACAACACTGTGACACTCACATACATATAACACTCTATGAGAATATCTTAAAGGAGGCACTGATAACTTTCAAATAACAATATGTATTCATTACTGGCATGAATGAATATGTGTCCTGATTCAACTACAAGGGAATCAGGAATCACAATCAATTTAAATTACAAGTTATGTACAGAATGTATTTAATATGAATATTGTAGTGACATATATTATTACAAATGTTCTATGTGTGTCAGTTGTGTAGTAGTAAAATGAGGTAATACTGGTTCAAGTAAATTCCCCTCTTAATGTTAATTTTAAAAAGTCAGTTCAAGATGAGGGGACATAATGTTGAGCTCAGCTGGCCAATTCGCTTATCTGGCGTGATGGCGGCAGGAAAGGACTCCTCTGCTCGAATTCTCCTCTGGGTTCAGGAGACACCTCACTGATAGCTAAAAAGACCAAGGAGTATGCTGTCCGACTCTGGATTCAGCAAAGCTCTGACTAGGTGCTGCTCAGTACCATCAAGACCACTGTCCCTGAAATCAAGAAGGATGTACCTTCTACTTCATAACTAATTTATATTTTCTTTTTACACTGATCACAATACATCACAAACATTGCGTTCAGAGCGTTAGGCCAACAGTCAGCTTCATCTGAAATACTTTATACCAGCATTACCATCCTTAATGGTTACTACGCCTCTGCACTTCCAGCATTATTTCTTTCTAGTCAATCATCCAGGTGTCAGTGTACTGTTTGGCCATTCCATGCCGTTTTACTTCTCTCCGACACCCTCTGTTCAGGCTGGAGCATTTTAGGCTTTACCTCACGTTTGCCACTGAACTACACATATATATACAGGCATAAATCAACAATTCACATTCAATTTTCATTAAAAGATATTAAATGGTTCAAGCTTACCACAATTCATACGAATAACACAGATACGTTGATTAGCAATGAATTCTGGCACAAACTGGCACAAATTTCCATCTGCTTATCTTCCAGGCTTTTATTGAGCAAAATTTTAGCTGGCTTCAACGCACTGATGCTTTATCAAGTGTATTTAAACAAGTGGTTTCGAACTAACGCTCCCAAGTGTGTATATCAGCGAGACTGGCCAATGAGCCACGTTTCGACATGTGTTTGAAAAAATGTTATCTTTTCCCGTCTCCCCTAACAACCAAGATAGTATTTATAGCCCGACCAATCGTGGTTAGGCTTTCATTTGTTGCGCTCCAATCAATTTGGAGTTTACATGGTAGGCTATTTCTGTAACGTAAATTTTTTTCAAACACGTTAAAAAAAAATCTTATGAGCAGAAATGATTTTATGCTGTCAGGCACCCCCAATATTTTATTTTGGGTATAATTTATTAATTCCTGGACTATTTGCGTAACGTTTTACATATTATTTGTCAGCAAGCCCTAAGGAACCCAAAAATACTAATTTAAAGGAGCTACGTGGCTGCGTTCAAAATATGCAATTTCTTCTACCTCCTGTTTCGAAGATGTGCTGTCTGGGTACTGTTATGTGTTCAAACGTAAACCCATCTATTGTTATCTTTTCTAATAAGAGTCTGTTATGATTTATAAACCTAACTCTGGGAAAGGGTAGTGTATTTTATCACTGTCCGTCTGAAAAAAAATTAGTGCATGTAGACTTACACGCGTGATGGCAGCATTTGCGTATCGCGCGAAGCGTGTTTAGTGTTCGGCTTTCTGCCTCTCCCTTCTCGCTATCCTTTTGTCCATCTGTTCGTTCGTTTTGGTAACGTAATATAATTAATGTTAGGATTAATTTAGGTCATTACGCAGGGCCTCTCAATGCTTTTCCAAGAAATACAGCACACGTTTCATTGAAGAAAGCGGGTAATAATACAGTAAGCTTTTATATCAACGTGAAAGCGTTACAATTTGCAGACGAAGCAGAAAAACAAGGGGGATTTCGAGTACATTCCTTGTGACAGCACTGTCATTTTACCATTGCTCTTCTCTTTATTAATTTTATTTGTTAGGCTTCATATTTACCTAATAATTTATATATGTGGATTAGAATATTTCATGACACCTCCCCTCTTAAAACAGACATTATATGTCAGTCCTTTATTCTATATACACATAGAGAAATTTATTATTATTTCTGGGGTTTACGGTGATTATCATCACACGGATGGCGGCTTAAAAAATCCGCTCCCAGATTGGTTTTTCCAGATATATATTCAATGCTAAAATTATATGGAGCCAGAAGCAAAGACCATCGGAGTAACCTAGAGTTCTCATGCTTAGCCTGTGCTAAAAACGATAAAGGTTTGTGGTCAGTTTGCAACTTAAATGCCTTCCCATATAGATAAATATTGAATTTCTTTATTGCCCATATTACTGCAAGACATTCTTTTTCGCTAGTTGAGTAGTTGATTTCAGCTTTATTCAACTTTCTGCTAGCATATGCCACTGGGCTTAATTCCCCATCCAATGCATCTGATTTCTGTAGTAAAGTTGCACCTAACCCAATATTACTTGCATCCGTCCTTACTATGAATTCTTGACTTAAGTCAGGTAATTTCAAAATGGGTTTACTTGTGAGCTTTTCCTTCAATTCTTGGTAAGTCATTTCACATTGTGGTGTCCATGTAATGCGATCTGGAAGTCCTTTACGTGTCAATTCAGTTAAAGGTGCACATATGGAATTAAAGTTTTTGATATACTTCTGGTAGAAACCACATAATGAGACAAAGGATCTCACGTCCTTCTTGGTTTGTGGTCTCGGGGCTTTCTGTAGTTTCTCTAAATTCTTTTTGTCAGGGGTCATGTTTCCCTGATAAACTGTGTGTCCCAAAAATTCCAATTCTTTACATCCAACGCAACATTTGGTTGGTCGGGCTGTTAAATTTGCCTCCCTAAGTCGATCAAACAGCATGTTCAGAGAGTCAATGTGTTCCTCAAATGTTTCTGTTGCTATAAGGATATCATCCATAAAATTTGTTATACAGGGATTATTCAGAGGATCCAATAATTTTCTCATCATTCTAGAGAAGACACTAGGCGCATTCTTCAATCCAAATGGCAATCTATTAAACTCATAGTGTCCTTCTGAGGTACTAAAAGCTAGGTATGGTCTAACCTCAGGCTTTACTGGAATCTGATAGTATCCTTTACTCAGATCCACTTTTGAGAAATATTTAGCTTTATTTAGTCTGGCAAACAGCTGATTTGTATCCGGCAATGGATCCACCTGTCCTTCTGTAATAGCATTCAGTCTCCTGTAATCTATACAGAGTCTATGTTCTCCAGAGGGCTTCCTTAAGAGTACAACACCGGAACTATACGAAGACTCACTGTGCGAAATAATTCCTTCCTTCAATAGATAGTCTATCTCTTCCTTCAAAGCTTTTTCCTTAGCAAACGGAATCGAATATGGTTTCATACAGACAGGTGTGGAGTCTATGAGTTTCATATCATATTCCAATAGGTTTGTATGCCCTGGTCGGTCTGTTAACACCTCTGCATGATTATTTAGAACCTGTTGCACTCTCTCTTTCTGAGTTTTCGTTAAATGTGTACTGATTTTCACCTGTGCTGCTGTCTCACAGGGGTGTAATGGATATTCAAATGATGAAAGTGGTTCCTTTTTCATCTCCATGGCGATGGACAAGGTCAACAAGTGTGTCTCTCCTGATGTTCTCTTTCCAAATATTTCTTCAGGAGATTCACATGATAGATTTTTTCTTTCCCCTTCTTATCTATCTTATAATTTGTTCTAGACACCTTCTCTAGAACTGTATATGGACCCTGCCATCCAATTTGTAACTTATTCTGACTCCCGGGCAAAAGAAGCAGTACTTTCTCTCCCACAGCCAAATTTCTGTCTTTCGCCTTCCTGTTATAATAGGCAGCATGTTTCTTCCTGGCTTGTTTCAAATTTTCATTGGCAAGTTTCCAGCCAGTTTTTTAACCGAACCGAGTGGTCAGCTCATTCACATATTGGTATGAAGATGTAATGTTTTCCTCTGCCTTTTCATCAGTCCCACGTTCTTAACAAAGCTACATATGGACCTTTAATTGTGTGGACCTATTTGTCCATGCACCGGTATGGTCTCTTCCACTCGAAGCTTTATAGTGATGATTTTTCCTCCCAGAATTATCATTCACAAAACGACCGCTACCAATTTTTCTTTTGGGGCTTTCTCCCCCTCTTAAAATTCTTGATGAGAGATTTCCTCCTCTCTACATCCTCTTCCTCCAGTTTGTTTAAGTCCGATTGAGGGATTTTCGGCTTATCCTGGGGTAAGACATCCTTTTGCACTCTCCGCATAGTGGCCATTGTAAAACAGTTAAGTGAAGCTTGTCCGTGAAAAGGGGCTTCCCATTCCATTTTGGTCCACTTTATCAAATCTACTTTTCTTTTTATTATCAGGCCTAATTTTGCCCCGTGGCGTGTCCAGGTCCTGATCCATGTTCCCACTTGTGGGTGTTCCCTCATGTGCTATGCTACACCTTTCTACAAAATTCTCAATGTCCCATCTTGCTTTGGGCCAATAATAATTGTGAGCCACCTTTTGAATGATGGTACCTATCTTCTCATGGTCCCCATCTGGTTTCACATGTAGGCTCCTTATTAAGTCTGTCCTATATCTTTTTGGAAGAACCAGCTGTCCGTGACCATTGGATCTAGCTCCAGTCTTCCTATACATCAACTTGTTTTTCATGTAAAAATCTCCCTTGCCTGGAGTTGTATGACAAGTTGACAATTTTCTGAAACAAGGCTTGAGTGTTTTATCCCCAGCCTGTGCCCTTCCTCATCTCTTCTGGAGTGGTATCTAACATAATATCCTCCTCCTGTCTTGAGGTCGACCTGACCTGAAGGGTTGCCATATACACAGGTTTCCTTCTGCAACGGTCAGTGTCATGATTGTCCATCTGACAATTCTTACACCACCTTTTCCTTGGTTGAAAGATTTTCTTTCATCATATTTCCTTTCATCGAATTGTGGGAATTTATTTTTATTTTCATACCGTGGCCTATCAAATTGGTGCTTACCTTTATTTTGATCCCTAGGATCAAATTTATTAAAGTTCTGTGGTGCCCTAAAGTTATCCACTTGTTTCTTTTTATTACCTGTTACCTCTGCTTGAGCTGCTTGATACCTTTCAGCAACATTTAGCAACTCACCCAGCCTCTCTGCACCTTGTTCCATGAGAAACTTTCTCAGGTCTGGAGCCATGGACTCTCTTAATTGCTCTATAAGGACCATTTCCTTAAGATCTTGGGTTTTCCCCAGAGAAGTCCATTTCTCCAAGTATGTCTCTATTCGTGCAGAGAACTGGTGATGGGTGTCAGCTAACGCTAGTTTAGCATTCCTAAATTTTTTCCTATAAAATTCTGCATTCTTTTCATACCTTAACAAAAGTGCCTGCTTTAGCATGTCATAATTTTCCTGATCACCTCTGCTCATTTTTGCAAAAACTTCATAAGCTGCCCCACGAAGTCCCTGAGATAACTTTAAGCTCCACCTTTCTCTCTCTAACCCATACGTGGTAGCTAATAGTTCATACCTATTTAGGTAGCTCTCAATATCATCGTCTTTCTCAACAAAATGATCTAAATGAAAATTCATAGCTGAGGTTGGCTGCTCCTGAGTAACCGTAGCATCAGAGGCAAAGGGACTGGCACCATTTTCAGGAGCATGGCCTTGAAACTCAAACTCCCTTAGTCGTAACTCATGTTCCCTTTGTAATCTTTTCTCTTCTGCTTCCCTTTCTGCAGCTAATTTCTTCTCTTCTCTTCTGCAGCTAATTTCTTCTCTTCTCTTTCTGCAGCTAATTTCTTCTCTTCTCTTTCTGCAGCTAATTTCTTAGCCTCTTTGTCAGCCTCAATCTGCAACCTCTTAGTCTCAGCCTCAGCTTCAAATTGTAACTTCTTAATTTCCCTGTCAGCCTCTAACTTTCTTTCGGCTTCAAACCTTCTTTCTTCGCGTTCAATAAATTTGTCACATTCCGTAGTGACATAGGCAACCATAACTTGCCCATCTAATCCTAACTCTTTTGCAGTCTGAACAGCAGCAGATCGAAATTTGGCCAGGTCCGCCATTGTCTATCAGGTAAATTTATACAATGTCTAACCAACAATTCAATCTCTAAATATATATCTAATGGACAACACAGGCACCGTGAGCTCAACCTTATTTAATTCCACCCAAGGATACCTTTTAATTCTTATATTCCCTGAAGTGAATTACCCCCACTATTTTTAATAGTTAAAGATTCAAAATCCCAAGAGCGAGACCCCAATATATGTGGTGAAGTGGGATGTTATAAATATTTATAGGGGACTTAGTGTACTGACTGAGATCAGCTGTGAAGGTATCTATATCTATTAAGAGTAGTGTATTATAGATAACCTTACTTGCTACCACATATCTATATATCTCAGTCATAATTATTCTGGAATAGTGTGATGCTACGTTATGTGTCTAGGGTATGTGTATGATGAAGTGTAAGTCACAACAACAGACAGATAAACAATTTAATTTAATCCACTACTCTTAACAACACTGTGACACTCACATACATATAACACTCTATGAGAATATCTTAAAGGAGGCACTGATAACTTTCAAATAACAATATGTATTCATTACTGGCATGAATGAATATGTGTCCTGATTCAAATACAAGGGAACCAGGAATCACAATCAATTTAAATTACAAGTTATGTACAGAATGTATTTAATATGAATATTGTAGTGACATATATTATTACAAATGTTCTATGTGTGTCAGTTGTGTAGTAGTAAAATGAGGTAATACTGGTTTTGTTTTGTTCAAGCTCTGTTGGTAGTTGTCATCATGACTTCAATAGTTTGTCTTTAGGGACCAGTATTGGAGATGTTCACAGTTCCTGATTTTAAGACAAGTAAATTCCCCTCTTAATGTTAATTTTTAAAAGTCAGTTCAAGATGAGGGGACATAATGTTGAGCTCAGCTGGCCAATTCGCTTATCTGGCGTGATGGCGGCAGGAAAGGACTCCTCTGCTCGAATTCTCCTCTGGGTTCAGGAGACACCTCACTGATAGCTAAAAAAGACCAAGGAGTATGCTGTCCGACTCAGGATTCAGCAAAGCTCTGACTAGGTGCTGCTCAGTACCATCAAGACCACTGTCCCTGAAATCAAGAAGGATGTACCTTCTACTTCATAACTAATTTATATTTTCTTTTTACACTGATCACAATACATCACAAACATTGCGTTCAGAGCGTTAGCCCAACAGTCAGCTTCATTTGAAATACTTTATTCCAGTATTACCCTTCTTAATGGTTACTACGCCTCTGCACTTCCAGCATTATTTCTTTCTAGTCAATCATCCAGGTGTCAGTGTACTGTTTGGCCATTCCATGCCGTTTTACTTCTCTCCGACACCCTCTGTTCAGGCTGGAGCATTTTAGGCTTTACCTCACGTTTGCCACTGAACTACACATATATATACAGGCATAAATCAACAATTCACATTCAATTTTCATTAAAAGATATTAAATGGTTCAAGCTTACCACAATTCATACGAATAACACAGATACGTTGATTAGCAATGAATTCTGGCACAAACTGGCACAAAAATTTCCATCTGGCTATCTTCCAGGCTTTTATTTAGCAAAATTTTAGCTTGGCTTCAACGCACTGATGCTTTATCAGATCATTTTAAACAAGTGGTTTCGAACTAACGCTCCCAAGTGTGTATATCAGCGAGTCTGACCAATGAGCCCCGTTTCGACAAGTGTTTGAAAAAATGTTACCTTTCCCCGTTTCCCCTACCAACCAAGATAGTATTTATAGCCCGACCAATCGTGGTTAGGCTTTCATTTGTTGCGCTCCAATCAATTTGGAGTTTACATGGTAGGCTATTTCTGTAACGTAAATTTTTTTCAAACACGTTAAAAAAAAATCTTATGAGCAGAAATGATTTTATGCTGTCAGGCACCCCCAATATTTTATTTTGGGTATAATTTATTAATTCCTGGACTATTTGCGTAACGTTTTACATATTATTTGTCAGCAAGCCCTAAGGAACCCAAAATACTAATTTAAAGGAGCTACGTGGCTGCGTTCAAAATATGCAATTTCTTCTACCTCCTGTTTCGAAGATGAGCTGTCTGGGTACTGTTATGTGTTCAAACGTAAACCCATCTAATGTTATCTTTTCTAATAAGAGTCTGTTATGATTTATAAACCTAACTCTGGGAAAGGGTAGTGTATTTTATCACTGTCCGTCTGAAAAAAAATTAGTGCATGTAGACTTACACGCGTGATGGCAGCATTTGCGTATCGCGCGAAGCGTGTTTAGTGTTCGGCTTTCTGCCTCTCCCTTCTCGCTATCCTTTTGTCCATCTGTTCGTTCGTTTTGGTAACGTAATATAATTAATGTTAGGATTAATTTAGGTCATTACGCAGGGCCTCTCAATGCTTTTCCAAGAAATACAGCACACGTTTCATTGAAGAAAGCGGGTAATAATACAGTAAGCTTTTATATCAACGTGAAAGCGTTACAATTTGCAGACGACGCAGAAAACAAGGGGGATTTCGAGTACATTCCTTGTGACAGCACTGTCATTTTACCATTGCTCTTCTCTTTATTAATTTTATTTGTTAGGCTTCATATTTACCTAATAATTTATATATGTGGATTAGAATATTTCATGACAATGTCATTGGGCCAAAAGGGCTGGAAAGCTCGAGTGCCGCTGGTTAGAGAAAAAAAAATAGAGTGCTAGCGAAGGTGAATGATTTTAGACAAATACACCTACAATTTGCCTTTATATAAGCCACACAGTAAAGAAATGTAAGTGAATTAGAGAAGACACAAAATCTTAAACAAATGCACCGAAAATTCGCGTTAATGCGAGTGCTAGAAGCAGAATTTAGAATTCTTCAAAGCTATGACGGCTGAACATCTCCTTCAAAGATGCCCAACATATGTGAAATAGAGAAAGCGCTTATGGCCGACACCAGTACCATTCGTGGGAAAGCTCTACAGAGTTGCAAATAGCCTCAAGCTGACTACTGCTTTCTTTGAAAACATTCAAGTAGACGTGTCAGGTTGTACGAAGACGAAGAAAGTTGTGTAGCAACGTTTTAATTATTCTTTTAATGCTTTATAATATATATTGTTCAACACTAATGAATAATTTTAATATAGAAAATATGGAGTCTATAATTGTAAATAATGTATTCAATTCTTCTGTCTGTTACCATTTTCTGATCATTTATTCTATAGTGTGCGCCAGTAAATTAAAAACTGTAACTGCATATGTTTAAAAACCATAATCGAAAGCAAGCATACTTGTTGCATTTACAAAACAAAAAATAATTAAATAAATATAGAGAAGGAAGTGGGTGACAGTGCGTGTAAAAGAGCTAATAATAAATAACGTGTAAGGAGAGAAATAACAGTTACATACATACACCAACCTTCAGCTCACTAAAGAGCATAGGCCTTCAACAAACTCTTGCTAAGTCTTACTGTCACGTGCCATAAGGTCAAGGTCTTTCCATGTCTTCTTCATCCTTGTCATCTATGTCCCCAGTTCTCTTCTCCATGTGTTCCTTGGTCTACCTCTGCCTCTCTTACCCTGTGGATTCCAGAAAAAGGACTGCCTAGTAACGCTATCAGAAGGTTTCCTCAACGTGTGTCCTATCCATCGCCAGCGTCTTCGTCTCATCACTTGATCCACTGGCACTTGTCTGGTTCTTGTCATCAGTTCCACATAAACGATATTGTCATACCATGAATTTTTTTTTCTTTTTTCTCTAACCAGCGGCACTCAAGCTTTCCAGCTCTTTTGGCCCAGTGACATGTCATTGTGAGGCTGGGGGGTCAGTGGACTTTCCTTCCAACCCGGTCAGGAGCTTCGATCCTTCCCATCCACAGGGGGTTTATGTGCAGGAGCCGTTCAGGTTATTCAGTCAAATTCCCGGTCGTAAACATTCCTTCAAACGCTGACGCCCTGGCTTGAACCTTGAAAACCTGGTCGCCAGTACAACGCTGTAGCCATTACACCAGCGCGGCTGCCGTCATACCATGAATAAGATTAATGGATGGGTATAAACAAAATCGAAAAAGGTGATTCGTCTTAGGAGGACAAAAGACAAAGAGAATAGCCAAGATTGCGGTCACAAGGCCTTCGTCGGGGAAAGGAAAGAAAGTGAAGGCTAGATAGGACACATAAGAATCTTTTATTGATGTTTATCATACCCATCCATTGTACTCCACGTCTTACCGCAGCTCCCTTCATCTTCCTCGAATAAGATTAATGAGTATTTTATTCATTTCTTATTTCGTTCCTTACGGAGCATGGAGCTAGCACTATAAATGGTCCTCTTGCTGGAGCCTGCTTCAAAGCCCCTGTGTTCCTGATGCAGTTGGTGCTGTAGAAATGTGTTTTACATTAACTCTTATTTCTCTCTATCAAATTATGTATCGTTGAAGTTAAAGACAGACAGTACAAAAAAGGGGGAGATTACGTGTGGGGGTGCTAGAACAGGAAATGTAAAAATGGCGAAATAATTACAGGGGGAATAATTGAAAATTGCCAGCTGCTTTTTGAACAGTAAAAAAAAAAAAAATTTATAGCTATTTATGGCAAGAGCCAGACGGATTCCTGTGAAGCAAGACGTGCAGAGAAGAAGCTTGCCAGAATGAGACACGTATTGAGACATCCAGCAGATAGCCTTAACAAGCAATCCCCAGGGTAAGACAAATCTAGGGAGGCCAAAAAAAGAAACGGAGAAATGAATTAGACATAGGCACGAATAAGGATAAACAAACAGGCACGAAAAGATTTTAAATGGATAACACGGGACAAAGTGGTTGGCTTAACATTTTTGACATGCCTGTGGACCACAGAGAGTTGACAAGAAATACTCCTTATTTGTTTATACGTTTATACAATAACAAACCTACCTTCTGTCCTTTATTATTCTCATTCTTCTATCATTTACTAGACACAATATTAAGGTCTTTGTCTTGTGTAATCTGGCCTATACTGTTAAATAGGAAAACTGCAGCAGTCGTTGCGTCTATAATTAGTCAGGATAGTCCTTAGGCACATATCCGGGTTACGTGGGGATATCGTACTAGACCTCTGTTCACAAAACACTATTTTTGTGGTGCCCAGTTGACAGAGAGGATAGCAACGATTCGCTTCCGTAGTTAGGCGGTAGTATCGTTCGGAAGGTCTTGGGTTCGATTCTTGGTAAACCTTTCACTTCTGTTGTTTTTCTGTTGTCTAGTCTTCTACTTTTTTCTTTCGTTATAAACGCAGCAACAGAATTTAAACAAACCCGCAAGTTTGTAAGCTTTGTACTCGTAGATCAAGAGTTAACCTGGAGTAAGATACAATCTACAAACCGTGTCAGCACGTGCAAAACACCCGGAAGTAGTTTTCAATTTTGTTGGTGTGTGGGTAGAGTAGAGGTTTATAGCAGATTAACTCCCCAATGTAGATGTAAAGCTAGCGTTCCATATCAAAATAAATGGGAAGATACTAGCACAAGTCAAGAGTTTCTCATATTTGAACGTATAATAACAGAAAACAGCAAATCAAGAAAAGGATAGGAAAGGCTAAATGAGACAGATACTAACAAATAATTGACAAATTAAAAATGAGTCTTGAAGTGTTATAAATATTCATCGCGACTACATAGACAATGAACATACAGTTAGAAGAAAGAATTCTGGCCCTTGAGATGGGGTTATACAGAAGATTATGACTCATTTCGCTAAAGCAGAAGAAAATAGTTAAAGAAATCACAGAAAAGCTAGAAATGAAAAGATAAATAATGATGAGATCAAAGTTAGATAAAATATGTTATTCTTTTAAAAAGATGTAACATCGTGCGGAAAAGCATGATGGAATGAAAAGTTGAAGGTTAAAATGCAAGAGGGCGACAGCGTTATGAAAGGGAATGTAACATCTAGAGATGGACAGGAAATAGTATTTCAGATTGCACCATCAAGACTAAAGACAGAAGACGTTGGAGATCCATTAAGACCAACCTTTGATGTGGAGATAACAGTTGCTGACAGTGGTAGAGTTGTACAAGGCCACACCACAGTCAGTCATGTAGGTAGAAAGAAGAAAACCAGATTTAACATACATTTTTTAAGCTGTGATGGTGGAATTTAAAATACTTCTCAACATCCTTGAACTTGGTGTATGTATAAGTTTAAAAAAGAAAAAACTAAAATTAACCTACAGTTTTGTAAGATTGTCACGAGTTGGATTTAAGTTAGAGTTATGCCCAAGTGTAGGACAAAACCCTAGTGTGAGAAAAGACTAAGATAATAGATTAATTATGAGAAATGGCAGTGAATGTAGTAAGGTGAGTCTATTGGCCCGAGGAGGATAACCGAAATTAAATCTTCCTCGCCAAATCGTGACGTCAAGAAATGCTATAAACTCACCACCTCTGGCTACCTTTAACAGACTAAAGGAGATAAGGTTAAACTAACACTACAGACACCACTGTACAGACAACAGTTAAGGACTATACAGTGAAGAAGCTGATCCAGTGAACATTAAATAAGTTTATTATACAAATCAACAGAATTTATATAACATAGTAACAAACAAAGAAACAGCATATATCGTGCCAGGTTGCACCGACCTGGAAAACAAAGAAAATCAATTTGATTATAAGCACACCCAAATTAAAACTCAACCACTTTCACTCCTTCATACACCCTGCTGGGGACAAAAATTTAAAAATAATGATAAGTGATCTTAAACTACAGTCTAATTTTGTGGGGCGTCAACTAAAGCCACGCTCTATAAATTACTATTTCTAATGTCAAGGTTTCTGGCTGGTACTACCGGAGCCGAAGACTATCTGCACAGTAGCTAACTCTGTCAGCGTTATACGCCACTAAGTCACACTCTGCACTGCTACTTAAATAGACTTTTTCTAACTCTAAGGCTCAGAGGCTACCCTCTAAGAATAATATGAGACTCCTGCAGGCCCCTGATCTAATTTTCACCATCTCTCCTCCACTTCTGCCTTGTTGCTCTCGTTTCATTCAGCAACCGGGAAATGATATCCCTTTCTTCCTGGTTCTGACTTGTACTTCTGATGACTAGGCACTTGCCGTAGACTGTAGAGAGCTTGCTCTCTCTATTTGGCGAAAAGACAGCTGATTTCTCCCTTGCTATGTTACCCCTCATTTTGGGTTTAGCCCTTCGGTATTATTTTGACCGAGGCTAAAAAAAAAGACACACCAACCCGCTTGCTTGAGTTCGATGGGTGTGTATTAGCTTAGAGCTCCGGTCTTAAGAAAACCCTTTTCAACTGAAGACTTGCGTCGCTGTCTCGACCTGCTCTCCTCGCTCCTCTCTGGGCCACTCAATACTCAAGATGCCGATACCCCCACCACGGGGTACATAATGCTCTTACGCCTCTGCGTTTTTCTCTCCTGCGAAGACGGCTACCTTTATCTGTCCAGCTGTCACAGTGTAACAAGGTTCTATATTGCAAACCCCCAGCTCTTCGGGCCGTGACCACTACTTTCTCTGGCGACATCAAAAGGTACATGCCACGTCAGCACCCTCCCCCACAACAACAAACCAACAATATACCACACACCCCCACCAACCCCCATATAATAAACCTTACATATAAAACGTAAATCAGTGGATGCTTCAGTCACCGCTCATATCTTAGCACAAAGCATGTAAACACCCAAAACGCAGACTGCTTCTTTATATTACATCTCTAATACACAGAAATATATCTATCTCTATAGACTAATATTTCCTAGAACTCATTAAATTCCATAACACACAAAACAAATCAAATACTACTCTGCATAATATTTAATTACACAACGCACTTAAGGCAGCATAAATTTCTTCACCTCTACCCCACGTGGTTTTCCCCTGCAATTAGATTTTAACTCCCCCGATACGAACAAACAAATACTTAATTATCTACTCTATCCAGCCAGAATTCCTGTCCAAATAAATCCGGTAAACCCGACGTGATTAAATTTCCCCCCGAAAAAAATCCGTTCCCTGTATTTTAATTAGGAGTACTTATCAATGAATTAATCTCTCAAATGAAATAAAATACATGACGCTTCAGAATATTCTGTAAATTAATCATAAAATTATCTAGATGCGTGTATTTCTAACAGACTTTCTATTAAATCTACGAGCCCCCTGTCCTTAGATATCTCTTTATCACTCATAGACAACTTGATTAATCACTGTAGAAATAAATGATGGCGTTACAAGTTAAAATAAAGTTCAAAAATAAATTTAATTAGAACGACTAAGGCTCTATTAGAGAACTAGATTTAATTACCACGCTACTTTTAAATTACGACATACCAATACTGCGTTCAGTCGTTAGAAGCCACAATATGGCTTGATACACGCCCAGGATTTCTGCAGGAAGAGACCGCTAAATCGAAAAGCGCTACTTTATCTTAGATTTTTTCCCGCTCTGACCCCCGACCTAACTTGAGGCAAGGCGTCTCACTACAACCAATAGAATTAAAGATACTCTAAATTATTTCCTTCGCGCTCTTCTTCTAAATTTAATAACCATGTATTCTTGGGTTCCTTTAAATGCTCGCCGTATAATCCAGCAGCGTAACCGTTACCTAAAGACGTACTGTTTGCACGTAGATGGAAAATTGAAATGGTGAATTCGCTCTACCGTAAACTGGACGTTACCTGGGTAAGGGCTCATCTCCCCTTCCCCACGAAAAAATGAACGAACTCAACAAAAATGGAATTCCAAGATCAGCGATTATTAAAACGTGAAGACTGTGCCATTCAGGTGACTAAACTTACATTAATCCTATAGAAAAAAACCCGCAATATTAATTGTTAACCTACAAACAAACCCTCTAAGCACCCCTATTATTTCATAGAGAAAAAAAACAGGAGATCCTTCCCATATCTGTAAAATAGAGGTGAAGACAAAAATGTTAATGGCAAACTCAGATGAATTTTAACGAAAGAAAAAAACGAAATGGCCTATTGAAACTAATCACAGTAACCAAACTCCCGTTCACAAATTAAAGATAAATAGGAAAAAACATACATGTTATAAAATCCGCCATCTGAGAATGTGGCGTGTAGGTTTGTCAAGAATAAAACAAAACAAATGTATACCAAGATAACCAACCTGCACCATTAGTATTTGATAGTGTGTGACAAGTGAAAAAAACGATGCTTGATAATTATAACTGGGCGAGATTAGTATTGTTGGTGAATAGAAGTAAATACTAAAATTTAAAACCTCACCACTTAAGTAGTTCCAAAGAGTGAGTTGGATATACGTATAGCCTAAGATTTAACACAGCAGATTTTTGAGAGTCTAATTTTTTAGGATAATAGAAACAAAAACAAAACAAACCCAGATGTTCAAGCTAAAGATAGGAAACCTTACAAATGAGTGTGAACTGTTATTAAACCCCATGCAAATGACTGAAACCTGGTAAGAAAATAAGAGAATGTACAGATCAATACATTGAGATATCCAACTTTCGATCGAATGAAGAGCGTGCGCACAAACAAGCATTGAGTGAACAGTAGAATTGAAGAGGAAGCACAGTAGAGTTTTACCAACAGATGACAATCTTTGACATTTGTGTAGGTTATAGGTTTTGGAGTGGAGAAAACACTTCCA
>JAMPIV010017044.1:0-87799 GCA_024509875.1 Oreohelix idahoensis
GATATTTATTTAAGTTTTGTGTTATTAATTTATGAAGGGAAAGTGTTTTATTTTATTTAAGGGAATGTATTGTTGGGTTTAATGTTATTTCTGTATTGATTGTTGTAGTGATGTAAATTTGGAGAGATTTGATGAATTCGTGTTGCAGTTTATTAGTATTGACATTCCTAAAGCTAGGAGGTTAAATATAATGCGTAAGATTTTAGGTTAGACTGCTCGACATTGCATTTAAGGTGATTAGTAGATTGCGGAACGTTTTGCTTTAGGGGGGGGAAGGAGATCAATTATGGTCAAAAATATGATTACTAGTTTTAAGAATTAGTCGGCAAATAGAATTGGTAGTTTTCGAAAGAATTCGTATAGGAAAATGTGGAAGAAGTAAAGGATTAGTATTTGAATTTCTGAGAGAATATTAAATATAATTAATATATAACGGCAATATCGGGCATAAAATAAAGATAAATATTGAATAATCTTAGTTATTGAAGAATAATATTAATTAAATTATGAAATAAAATAGTAGCTCTTGATATATTAATTAGAATTTGCTAAATATAAGTCGAACATATAAACATTATATGAAAATTATGTTCAAATTCAATGAGGTGAAAGATAACGTATAATTAATATAGTTCTAAAAATTTATGCCTAGAGAAGAAAAATGATTATAGCTGTAATGAGAAGGACAAATAGGAGTGGATAATTTGTAGATGAAATTATAATTATTTAAGATTGTAATTTAAACATGGAAGTTTATAATGTAATGAATAAGTTTCGTAGGGACAGGCTTGGCAATGGTATGTTTTTTTTTAAAATATTGGATGGGATTTAATTTATTTGAATATGGTGGAGTCAATTTGAGGTTGTTTGATTATGTTGATGCATGACAGTTGTGATTTTATTTAAAGGGTTTTATGGAGTATTGATAAAGAATACTAATATAGGGAAAATCCGAGGGTTGATACGTGTGAAGGTATTTATTATGGAAATATAATAAGTAGGGGGTAATAATAGCTTTGGTCGAAGCGAAGATTGGTGGGATTATGTGTTAACATTGAATTAAGTAAGAATTTATAAAATCTATATGCGCTATTATATCGAGTTTAATAATAAATATATAAATGTAGTAATTATGTATTGTTAGGTTAATAGAATATGGAAGATTATATTAATTAATTATATTATTTATACGTTTAAAATATTAATAGGCATATTTGGTCTATTAGGGTGGAACCAAAAAAATTATATTGATAAAGGTAGAAACGGTGTTTGTAAATTATTCGCGACCGAGAATTAATATGAAAAATGAATGATAAGTTGTGAAATTGATATTTAGCTGTTATCTTTATTTTGTTATAATGTATTTATAATATTAGTTAATTGTTTATTATTTAAAATTATTATATTTGAATGGGAAATATAGCGATAAGAAATGAATATTTTTCGATGTTATAATATGTTTGACCTATATTGTTTATTGTAATAAGGAAGTTAACATTTGTTATATTGGAAATGCAAATTTTGAATATTTTTATTGTAAACGTTAAGAAATTATTTTTTTGTTTTAATTAAATTATAACAGATAGTTCTTTAAAATTAATAATTAATTTTTTACATGATAAATTGAAAATTAATTAAAATTTAAATAATAAATGATTTATAAATAATAATTTTTGAGAATTTTTAACATAGAAATTTCTTGGCAAATAATTTATATCGAAAATGATCATATACAGCATTATAGTAGTATACGTTTTTTAGAATACGGAAAATATCAATAAATTATTATATAATCTTTGAAATTAATTTGAAAAAAATTAATTTTTTATAATGTTGCAGAAAATAAAATAGAAATTAATTATTTTATTTTTGATTGTGATAATTTTGTAATATTTTTTTTTTTTTGATTTTTAAATTGAGTATAATAATATTTTTTTTTAAAAAGAGCTAAAATTGATAAAAAGCAAAAAATAAATAATTAAAGGTATAATTAACAAAAGAATAAATTAAGAAAGAACAAAAAATTAAAAGGAAAAAATATTTAAAAAATAGTAAAACAATTAAAAAAAAAAAAAGCCTGACTAAAGATAAATTGACGCAGAAAACGATTTCCAGGATAGTAGCTTAAAAAAACAATTTTAGAATAATGCGTTTTGTAAAATATATATGAGAGATGAATGCCGTTAATATAAAATCATGATGATAGAGAATGAAAATTAAGGCTAATATACCACCCCAAAGAAGATTAAGTAATTGTAATTAAATATAATAAAATTATTGACTACATATAATAAAATAATCATATAATAAAGAGAAAAAAATAAAAACAGTACATAAGGGAATAGTTATAAGAAATAAGGTTGAGTGTTAATAAATTTTATTTTAAAAAAATAATTAAATAAAGAAGATAATAATTAAATAAATTATTTTAAAGTGCGTCAGAAAAAAAATGGATCTGGGTAAAAGAAATTTTAGGTGATTTGTTCTTTTATTAAAGAATATAAAAAGAAAACAGCTTCTGAAAAGATATAGATAAATAAAAAAAATAATAATTATCAATAATAAAAGCCAAAATATGGAAGTGTATAATTAGAAAAACAAATAAGTCTAAAAAAAATAATAAAAATGCCCGAGATTGCAAAAAATTAATTACAAAATAAAAGGGATAAAAATAAAACCGAAATCTCATGAAATATCGATATGATTGCATTAAATAAATATTAATAAAAAAAATATAAAGAAAAAATATATAGTCGCATTGCCCTGAGATCAGCTGTGTGTAAAAAGTAATAAAAAAAAAACAAAGAGATATAACTGAATTTTAAAGCTGAAAAAAAAATTTAGGTGTTGGTATGATAGCACGGTATAGAAATAATGTATGTGTTGGGTTACGGTCTCATATAAAAAGATCAACTGTCTATACGTTAGATATACAAGACACGTAGATCACCAGTATGCTTCAGACCCTAAATACAAAAAATTTATTTAAATTCAGATAGGTGCATGACATATGTCTCTGCAATCTTTATCGACAACATACTCAGTCTAGAAACACTTATTCATGCTTTGGTAATATTTGATGAACTAAAAAACACGTTAAATGTCTAGAGTATGTTATATGATGAAGTGGTAAGTCACCACAAACAACAGACAGATACAACAATTTAATTTAGTCCACCACACTTGACAAAACATGTGGACAATCACACACTCATGTACCATTCTATTAAGGACTATTCTTAAAATCTGAGTACTGGTAAAATTTTCAAAAATATAAATATGTATATAAGCACTTTTCATTAATATATATGTTCCCTGATTCAACTACAAAAGTAAACTCGAGGAATCACAATCATTTTTTTTTTTAATTTACAAGTTATATTGTACAGATTTTATCAATTTGAATCTTTTGTAGTACATATTTTTATTAATATTATTTCTATGTGTGTCAGTTGTGTAAGTAGTAAAATGAGGTTAATTCTGGTTTTTGTTTTTTCAAGGCTCATGTATTGTTATTTGTTGTCATTCATGGACTTCAAAGTGTTTTGTTTCTGTTGGAAACTAGTATTGGAGATGTTCTCAGTTCCTGGCATTAAAACAATTAATTTTCCCTCTTATTTTTTATACAATGTCAGTTTAAGATGGGGTTACATAATGTTGAGCTCCGCTGGCCACATAGCTTAGGCAGTGATTATCTCTGCTCAGATTGCTCCCCTGTGTTCTGGAGACACCTCACTGTTTGCTATATGGACCAAGGAGTATGCTGTCCCCTCTGGATTCAGCAAAGCTCTGACCAGGTGCTGCTCATTAACTTTAGGACCACAGTCCCTGAAAACTAAGAAGGTTGTACCTTTCTACTTCAGAACCTAATTTATACACGCTATACTCTATTTCTACACTGAGACCACATACATAAACAAACACTGAGTTCAGAGCGGTAGGCCAACTGCTATCTTCATCTGAAACAATTTTCACCAGTATATTCCTCCCTAATGGTTATTACGCCTCTGCAATTCCAATTCCTCAGCATTAATTCTTTCTCGTCCAATAATATAGGTGTCAGTGTACTGTTTTGGCAATTCCATGTAGTTTTACTTTTCCTCCGACTCCTTCTGTTCAGGCTGGAGCACTATATATGGCTTCACCTCATGTTCGCTACTGAAAACCACACATATATACAGACATAATAAATTATCAATTTACATTCAATTTTCATTAAAAAGATATCAAAATATTTCAAGCTTACCACAATTCATGGAAAATAATACAGAATTACGTTGACTGGCAATGAATATAGGCACAATTTCGATCTGCCGATGTCCCAGGCTTTTATTTAGAAAAATATGCACTGGCGCTCAACGCACTGGTTCTGTACTAAGTTTTTTTTTGCAAATGTGGTGCTGACCTGACGCCTCTGATTGCCTATATTGGCAGGGTCTAACCAATCATGCCATGTTTACACAGCTTTTCAAAAAAAGTACTCCTACTCTACGTTTCCCCCTAACAAACAAAGAAAGTTAGTTTTTATAGTCCGACTAATCGTGTTTTAGCCTTACATTTTATTTTCCGCCAATCAAATAGGAGGTAACATGTCAGCCTATTTCCCGTACAATGGTGTGTTGAAAAATCTGCCACTGAGCGATTCTGATTTGGGTGTTGTCTGACATCCCTCACTATTTTCTTTTGGCTATAATTTGTTATTTCCTAGGGACTATTTGCGTAATAGTTTAACAGTGGAAACACCGACTCTCGTATAACCATCTGCGCTGTGACTCTTCACGACAGTAATTAGTGAATCACAATAGCCATATCAGCGCTAAATAAACTTACTGGGCGTACGTCGAGTTAATCAGGCGCGGCCAAGGTTTGGTAGACGAGAATTTTACCAACCTAACTGTCGGTCAAAATTGCATCACTTGTCTCCTCTCTCAGCAGGGATGGTCAGGTAAACAGATAAGAGGAATTATTACCGAGAAAAAGTGCAACCAATGACTTTAAAATAACAATACTGCCGGAGAGGAAAAGAGAGCGAACTAAATTATATGACAATGTATTTGATGAGATTTGTGCACCGCAGGAATCTAATAGGTGTTAATCAATCTATCAATATCCTTTAGCTCCCCAAGGAGCAAAGGCCTTCACCAAAAACACGCCGGGTCTTCCTGTCACGTGCTATCAGCTCAGGTTATTTCCACGTCTTCCTCATAATTTTCACTTCTGTCTCCAATTATCTTCTCCGTGTATTTTGATCTACCTCAGCCTCTCTTCCCCTGGGGATTCCAGAATAAAGACTGCCTTGTACTGCCGCCAACAGGCTTCCCCAATGTGTCGCTAATCCATCGCCAGCGGCTGCTTCTCCGGTGTTAATGATGAGGGTGTTTCCCGGAAAATATCCGTGACATGAGACGTGACAGCCTAAGCAAACGACAAGGCACTTAATCAAATTAACGAACCAACTATTTCATTCTCTTCTTCTTCGTTCTGTCTAGTTTAGAATAAATCTGTCTGTGATACACGAACAGCCATTGACATTACATTTTCCATCATGTTAAAGTGAGTGATCTTAATCCTGGATCAGCTGCTAGATATTTTTTTGTTTTATGGAAATAAATTGGTAAATTGAGTAGCCTGCACTTTTAACATCGCGATAAATAATCGTTGTTTTTTTTTTTTTTTTTTTTTGACTGGGTGATGGATTTGTTGAGAATGATCTGCAAACGAGATTACCTCTCTATTAATAAAGGTAGTCCAATAACAAATATTGCCTTAGAGTACTGAAGCATTAGAGCATGTTTTTTTTAACCTTTTTTGCGCCTCGACCCCTTTGATTGTCCTGTGAAGCCTACGTATCCCTCTGATTGTCCAGTGAAGGTTATAAGCCCTACTTGGGAAATCAATGTACAAAAAAAGCATGTAAATGTTATATTTTAAGTTATGTACACGAAACCTCAATAATCCATTCACAGCTCTCCACAGAGTCCTGGACCATCATCATCATTAGTCGCCATCTCCACGACGAAGGTTGGCTGTAATGGATCTCCGACGTCTTCTGTCTGTTGTCTTGATGGTGCACTCAGATAGACTATTTCCTGCCTATCTCTTGATGTTATCTTCCCACTTATAATGCTGTCTTCCTCTTGTACGTTAGCGTTCACCTCTGTCGTCTATTATGATCTTCAGTACTGTGTTATGTTTATATTTAAATAGCCAACATATTTTAGCTCTCTAATTTTGTCTCCCAAGAAACCCTTTGTTAGAGACTTCATTATGTTAAGTCCAGCTTCTAGTGGTGAGGTGACCAGTTCTTTCCTCGCTACTTTTCCCCTCCCTAATTCAAGAGCAGAGTCAGGTACCCATGTACAGCTGGGTAGACAGAAGCATGACAACATTGTATTTCGAACCAGATATTTTCTCCGCGAGACCAACGCTCAAACCACTCTGCGAGTCTGACGCCATCACCTCTCTGTTTATTTTGTTTTGTCTGTTAACCTATAATCGAACACAGACACGTCCACTAAAATTAGTCAAGGGATATGGTGATCTTAAGATTCTAATGATGTATGAAATTGTATCCACTTTTCGAAAAGTGATAGCGCCACATTCCAGTTTACCCAGTCATCAGTGAGTACTTGACTCTGCTCTCGACTTACAGAAGGCAAAGGCAGAAAGAAAAGGAACTAGTCATGCACCCTCATAAAAAAACAGGACCTAATAAAGTGAAGTAGATAACACTTCACTTCACTTCACTTCACTTCACTTTACTGAGGAAAGGGGTGGATTTTGTTGGAATCTGAATTTGGGGGGCTTTGCGTTTGGTGGTTTTAAAGACATGTCGTTCATTGCACACGGAATCTTCTTCATTAGGTGTCCCGAATTCTCCTTACCATTTAGATCCACACAAGGAGGATCTTCAAAGCACATTGTCATTGAAAAAAATGCACGAAACTCCGTAGCACCGGTGAGAATCCCAATGCAATGATGCTATGACAGTGGAATCTACATCAAACTCCATAATTCACGGCCGTTTGTACTTCGGTCATATCTTTAAGGGATGCAACTGTGGTTTCAAAGTTAACATTAATTTGTATTGTTTCGCATATAATAATTTTCCAGAAAATAGTAACAACTCAACGAAGAAAAGTCGGTGCAGAAACCAGTTCATCACTCCGGAAACGGAATTTAACTCATCATTTTGTTAAAAATAAATCTTAAAAAAAGTAAGTTTTTGATTGTTTTTTCAAGACAAAATTTTAATTTAAAGTATTACACTTATTATTACGGATCAAAATGATAAGATGGCTAAAAGGAAGAGACTATCGCTTCATTCACAGCGAGCAAACAGTTTGATTATGGAAAGAAGCCAACAACTTGAACTGGAGACAGGAAAGTGCGGAGATGTAGATTAAATCAACAGACAATCAAGATACTCTTTTGTCCAGTTTCATTCAGGAAACGAATTTAACTCATCATATTTCTTTAAAATGTAAGTTTTTTATTGTTTCATCAAGACAACATTTTAATTAAAAGTATTGCAGACTTATTATTATGTATCAAAATGATAACATGGCAAAAAAGGAAGAGACGATCGCGTTATTCACAGCGAGCAAGCGAGACTTTGGAAGAAGCAGCAATGTAATACGTGTAACAGAAACTACGCACTATAATTAAAAACCTGCTAATATAAATATATATATATAATTATTAAATAGTCTTGCTCATTCGTTTGCTTTCATACTTCTAATTACTGAATAAACAACTATTTGTTTAGTTTAAAATAACATACAACAAATTTAGTAATCAATTACTTCAACAAGATAAAATAAGAATTAAATGGGGGTGAAAGGTAAATTAATTTTTACCTCACAGAAGTTGGATCGGGGCGCTATCAATGCCCGTGCTTTGCTGTTGCCTGTAGCAAAAAAAACTTAACTCCAGATGAGTCCTGCAGCTGTGGTTTATCAATTATGTGATGACGGAAGCCTTCTCCACACTCTCTTCCACTGTAGGTGGTTAAGGTGGATGCTTTTCCCTCACAACAGCGGCGTGAATACCACAAATCGTCCGATGGCTTGAAACCGCCAACTTTAGACAAATAGACAGAAACAAATGCCTGCTAAGTACATTTGTTCGCCGCAAACTAACATGCCCATTGTCATGCGCTCCACCCATCAATGTTAACCTCTTAAAGAATTAAATTCCCGAGCACTCAGTGTAAATCAGGGAATGTGATGAAAATTCACCAATATCCTATCGGGTGTTAACTAGGAAATTGCGTCTGGAGTGCGTGAATAATGATTTGCCTGAATTACAGTTAAAAAATGTACATAAACCTCACAATATAATATGTTACACCTTAAGCACATGTGATGTAATCATCACTCATTACTCAATACTACTCCCGTCGGAGTTTGGGGATGCTCTGCTGTCGGGTTTCCCGCACGACTAGTCATAAACAATCACCAGCTCTTGCCGTAGTGGTTCATGCATATATTATTTTCATATGTTGAGGTTGCCAGCCTTGTATATAATCACTTAGCAAGAAACCTGTAGAATTTACATTAGTAAATAAATTGTTTACGCTTACCCCAAAATTTTTTGAATATACAATCTCCTTGCACAGATTTAGACTGGACACAGCTCTGTATTATAAGCTTCGAAATCACTTTGGTCTGGAAATTAGAGTTAATTCCTCTGACGGCTGCTGTTCTGCGAAATCCTGGCCTGGGAAAACTTTTGTTTAATTCCTCTATGACTTGGTCTGGGAAATTAGAGTTAATTTCTCTGACGGCGGATGTTCTGTGAAATCACCTGGGCCTGGGAAAACGTTTGTTAGATTCCTCTATGACTTGTGATCACATTCCACGGATTCCACACTTGTTAATTAAAGTCCTGGCCCCTTTAAGTTTCCAGTCTTGTATTAAAAATGCAGGTTTTTGAATTCCAAAGATGCCCAATACTCGATCTGTTACTTTTACGAGGTAGCTTCAAAAAGTTCCCGGAATTTGTGTATTGTATAGAAATAAGTAACAATACAATTATTTACTCTGCGTTTCCTTCAAAATAGTTCCCTTCGGCAACTACACACTTTTGCCAACGTCCATCCAACTGTTGGAAGCATTCCTGGAACCCATTCTTTGACTCCTCTCTCAGCTGCTTTGTCGAATTGGTGATAACGTCCTCAGCATCCTTAAATATATGCCCTTTCAGTGCCGATTTTAGGAGAGGGAACAAGAAAAAATCAAGCGGTGCCAGGTCGGGAGAATATGGAGGATGTTCCAGGGCAGACACATTGTGCGTTGCGAGGTACTGCTTCATCAGTAGGGATCGATGTGCTGGCGTATTGTCATACAGCAAAACCCAACTGTTTGTTCTCCATTTTTCATGATAGACACTAACACGACCTTCACGAAACGCTTGTGCCTTTCTTCTTGATTTCTTCATTGCGGTATCACTATATGCTTTATTAAGCAAGGTTAGTTTCTCTGATGGTGACTTCTCAAGCAAAACACAAAATTTGACATTTTTACGTTGTTCAATCAAGGACATTTTCAACTCCGACGATGCTACGTGCACACCACACAAACAAACTTCTGTTCGAGAGTACATGTGACGGTTTCATCACCCATGTCGTTTCCTCAAGGTCACTACCAACTTATAAAACTATAATCTCCATGACATAATCACTCATTCAAACATGAGTCGACTATTCCGGGAACGTTTTGAAGCTACCTCGTAGTTGTGGCATTTCTAAGTCCAATGTCCCTTTTTCTTTCTGGCTTTTAGAAGTCACTGATATGACTTGTGCGCTGCAGTCCCTCTGTGTGATCTGTGTCTGTGTTTTTATCACACTATATTATCAGTTCTTAATGCAAATCACAGATTGCACTTCCGACTAGTGTGCCAATAAAATGCATTGTATATTTCAAATCCTCAAAATGAACTAATCCAATCGAATCTCGTTCAGTACTTCGTGGGAATGGGCGTTTCAAATTAAATTAAAAAAACTACCCTCACGTGTTTCAAAATATTAACTTTAATATCCACGCGTGACCCCTAACAGTGATGTCATATCGTTGCGTCAGACTTCCGCCGGCATCTTGTACACAACTCATTAACACCATCTGGGAACTCATTTGATGTCCAGATGCTACCTATCGCCACTATTGTCTCTGCAGATATATATTATCGTGATAATCACACACATGGATAGTCCCGTGAAACAATAAACGCATCTACCACCTGTGTAATCTGCCCACCTCAGACGGCTATCTCAGACAGACAATATTGGCTTCTATAGATGTTGATCGGGCCAGACTGTCTTTTCATGATAAGAATCTCGCTGACCGGTGATAATGATTGGGTATTGTTACGATAATACCCAAGTTCGATTGCGGAACGTAAATAAGTCTGAGGAGTGGTAAACAAGACAAAGACAGTCCCATAGCAAATACTTCCGTAGGGGAGTAGAGTGTTAGAGACTTTCCCCTACTAGATTCAGCATAGAAAGTAAATAATGGTGCATAAAATATGCCACATAATAATGACAGGGGAGAGAAAAATAAGAAAATATCACTCGCACAGGAATGTAATACAATCCTACTGGACTGGACTTGAGATCGCACAACCGTATCGTCACAAAATGCTTAATCCTTTACAAACGTTGTCGGCAGATCTTAGAGTTAACGTGCTCAGCCAATGCAGCATTGTCCTCGCTTTTCTGAATATCTTGTGAAACTCCCTTGAGATAGAAGCATCATTATCCTTATTATATCTACCACTACGCCAAGAGTAAACTTGTGCGAAGGTAGACACCTTTGGCAGGGCACTACTGCACAGCATGGGAGGCAATCCATGACAACTTGTAAAAGTAGTGGTAGCAGTAGTGGTAGCGCTAGTAGTGGTGATACGTGTTATGCAGTAGGCATTGTAGTGGTAGTAGTATTGTGGTAGTAATAGCCCTGGTATCAGTAGTATTAATGGTAGTAGTAGTAGTAATATTAGTGGTGATTTAAGTAGTATTGGTGACAGAAACATCATTGATTGTAGTTGTAGTAACAGTGTTTGTATTAGACGTAGAATGGCAGTGTAAAAGCAGTAATAGTAACAGCAGTGGTAGTAATAGTAGTAGTGCTAGAAGTAGTATTAATTGTAGTAGTAATGACAGTAGTGGTGATAGTAGTGGTGGTAGTAGTGGCGATGGTAGTGCTATAGCGGTTGATGTGGCAGCAGTGGTGGAGAAAGTATTAGTGTTAGATGTTGTGTTATTGGTAGTAGTGATGACAGTAGTAGTGGTATAAATAGTAGTAATGACAGAATTAATAATGAATAATCAGAGTGGCTAAGAGGTAAAGCGTCCGCCTCAAATTCAAAAGGGACCGGGTTCGATTCGCAGTAGAAGGAACATAATTTATGAAATTTTTTTTTCAGAACCATGGTCCTAATGATGTCCTACTCCCCCTGGTCTCCTGGGTAGTGAGATCGGATGCCTAGCCTTCTCGAAAAGAGAAGGCCGCTTCCCTAGCAAAATTTAAAAAATTAGAAACCTACCCACCATTAAAAAATATTTATAGAATGTGTGATTCCTATATACACACATTGGGGTTCTCGCCAGTGCTACGGAGTTCGTGCACTGTGATGAGATCCTCCTTGTGTGGTCAAAGGGAGGAGATCAAAGCACTAATGGAGTTGTCCTTGTGCAATGAAGAGAGACATTAAAACCCAAACCAAACCAAATTAATAGAAATGATATCAGACAACCTTATCATACATTAAATTGCTTTAAAAGCTGCCATTACAAGAACAGATGACTGCAGTTATCTGCAATAGTTACTCCCTGCTCCGTAAGGATCAAAACGGGACAAGAAACAGTGTATTCCGTTTTTTTCCCGCCTTGTGAAATCAACATAATTATGTACATAACCGTGTTCATTTGAAACACTCGTAATCTTTGCAAAAGGAAAATACAGGTAAAATAATTTACCCTTGACCCAGTGACAGAAGCAAACAGTTACACAACAAACAAAGTTGATATAATTCCCAGGCGTGGCGCGAGACGTTTACTTCACCAACCATCTGTTGTACTGTAAATTGTTGTGTTTTACATATTTACTGGTAAACGTAATCTATTGCAAAAGGTGTGAGGTCAACAGATTGTATAATATGTGAACGTTTCGAGTTCAAAGAGCGTTCCGAACAAAGAGACTCAAATAAATTGTATAATAGTGTATTTCTCAAGGGTTTTCAACATATGGCGACACGTTGTGAGGGGTGGTTACAATTTTGTGACGATAGTGGAGGGGAATTTTAAAATGTGACACCACCGGAAAAAAAAATAAAAGTGAACCTCCCTTCTTTCATAGTTATGTTGAAAAATAAATTTGAATATAAAATTTAAAACATAAACATTATATACTGAAGCACATTAAAAACGCACCACCTGTATAATCCAGGAACAGAGTGTGAAATGTAAATATAAGTGTTTACAAGTTTACATATTTGGAATCTTTATTCATTTTCCTATGAATCCATGCTGGTCATTAATTTGTACATTTGATTGTTATGAAATTCATTGCATTCTGTGCAGGTAAGGGAGAAAACCAAAAATGCAACCAATAAAAAAATTCATTCACACTATCCTCAGTGTGGTAAAGTGGGATGTTATAAATATTTATAGGGGACTTAGTGTACTGACTGAGATCAGCTGTGAAGGTATCTATATCTAATAAGAGTAGTGTATTATAGATAACCTTACTTGCTGCCACATATGTATACCTCAGTCAGAATTATTCTGGAATAGTGTGATGACTACGTTATATGTCTAGGGTATGTGTATGATGCAGTGTAAGTCACAACAACAACAGACAGATAAACAATTTAATTATTCCACCACACTTGACAACACTGTGACACTCACATACATATAACACTCTATGAGGATATCTTAAATGAGTCACTGATAAATTTTCAAATAACAAGATGTATTCAGTGCTGTCATTAATGTATATGTGTCCTGATTCAAATACAAATGGAACCACGAATCACAATCAATTTTAATTACAAGTTATATGTACAGAATTTATTAATATGATTCTTGTAGTGACATATATTATTAATAGTATCCTATGTGTGTCAGTTGTGTAGTAGTAATAGGAGGTAATACTGGTTTTGTTTTGTTCAAGCTCTGTTGGTATTTGTCATCATGACTTCAATAGTTTGTTTCTATTGGAACTAGTATTGGAGATGTTCTCAGTTCCTGGTATTAAAACAATTAAATTCCCCTCTTAATTTTCTTTTACAATGTCATTTTAAGATGGGGTACATAATGTTGAGCTCCATGGCCACACTCTCTTATCTTTCGTGATGACTGCAGTAAAAGACTCCTCTGCTCGATTACTTTAATGAGTTCTGGAGCCACCCCACTGGTTGCTATATGGACCAAGGAGTATGCTGTCCACCTCTGGCTTCAGCAAAGCTCTGACCAGGTGCTGCTCAATAACTTTAAGACCACGGTCCCTGAAACAAGAAGGTTGTACCTTCTACGTCAGAACTAATTTACACTCTATTTCTACACTGAGCACAATACATCACAAACATTGAGTTCAGAGCGTTAGGCCAACTGTCAGCTTCATCTGAAATACTTTATACCAGTATTTTCCTCCCTAATGGTTACTACGCCTCTGCAATTCCAGCATTATTTCTTTCTAGACAATAATCTAGGTGTCAGTGTACTGTTTGGCCATTTCATGCAGTTTTACTTTCCTCCGACACCTTCTGTTCAGGCTGGAGCATTATAGGCTTTACATCATGTTAGCTACTGAACTACACATATATACAGACATAAATTATCAATTTACATTCAATTTTCATTAAAAGATATTGAATATTTCAAGCTTACCACAATTTCATGGAAATAATAAACAGTTTCGTTGACTGGCAATGAATATAGCACAACTCCGATCTGCCGATGTCCCAGGCTTTATTTTATAAAAAAATATACACTGGTAGAATGTACTCGAAATCCCCCTTGTTTTCTGCTTCGTCTGCAAATTGTAACGCTTTCACGTTGATAGTAAAGCTTACTGTATTATTACCCGCCTTCTTCAATGAAACGTGTGCTGTATTTCTTGGAAAAGCATTGAGACGTACTGCGTAATGACCTAAATTAACCCTAACATTAATTATACTGCGTTACCAAAACGAACGAACAGATGGACTAAAGGGATAAAAAGAGAAGGGAGAGGCAGAAAGCCGAACACTAAACCCGCTTCGCGCGATACACAATTACTACCATCACGCGTGTAAGTCTACATGCACTAATTTTTTTTCAGACGGACAGTGATAAAATACACTACCCTTTCCCAGAGTTAGGTTTATAAATCATAACAGACTCTTATTAGAAAAGACAACATTATATGGGTTTACGTTTGAACACATAACAGTACCCAGACAGCACATCTTCTAAACAGGAGATAGAAGAAATTGCATATTTTGAACGCAGCCACGTAGCTCCTTTAAATTAGTATTTTTGGGTTCCTTAGGGTTTGCTGACAAATAATATGTAAAACGTTACGCAAATAGTCCAGGAATTAATAAATTATACCCAAAATAAAATATTGGGGGTGCCTGACAGCATAAAATCATTTCTGCTCATAAAATTTTTTTTATAACGTGTTTGAAAAAACCTTACGTTACATAAAATAGCCTACCATGTAAACTCCAAATTGATTGGAGCGCAACAAATGAAAGCCTAACCACGATTGGTCGGGCTATAAATACTATCTTGGTTGTTGGGGGAGACGGGAAAAGATAACATTTTTTCAAACACTTGTCGAAACGTGGCTCATTGGCCAGTCTCGCTGATATACACACTTGGGAGCGTTAGTTCGAGACCACTAATTCAAATAAGCTTGATAAAGCGACAGTACGTTGAAGCCAGCTCACATTTTTGCTAAAATAAAAGCCTGGAACATAGGCAGAACGGAATTTGTGCCAGTTTGTGCCAGAATTCATTGCTAATCAACGTATCTGTGTTTATTTCCATGAAATTGTGGGACAGTGGTCTTGATGGTAGTGAGCAGCACCTGGTCAGAGATTTGCTGAATCCAGAGTCGGACAGCATACTCCTTGGTCTTTTTAGCTATCAGTGAGGTGTCTCCTGAGCCCAGAGGAGAATTCGAGCAGAGGAGTCCTTTCCTGCCGCCATCACTAAAGATAAGCAGAGTTGGCCAGCTGAGCTCAACATTATGTCCCCTCATCTTGAACTGATTTTTTAAAATTAACATTAAGAGGGGAATTTACTTGTCTTAAAATCAGGAACTGTGAACATCTACAATAATGGTCCCTAAAGACAAACTATTGAAGTCATGATGACAAATACCAACAGAGCTTGAACAAAACAAAACCAGTATTACCTCATTTTACTACTACACAACTGACACACATAGAACATTTGTAATAATATATGTCACTACTATATTCATATTAAATACATTCTGTACATAACTTGTAATTTAAATTGATTGTGATTCCTGGTTCCCTTGTAGTTGAATCAGGACACATATTCATTCATGCCAGTAATGAATACATATTGTTATTTGAAACGTTACTAGTGACTTCTTTAAGATATTCTCATAGAGTGTTATATGTATGTGAGTGTCACCGTGTTGTCAAGAGTAGTGGATTAAATTAAATTGTTTATCTGTCTGTTGTTGTGACTTACACTTCACCATACTCATACCCTAGACACATAACGTAGCATCACACTATTCCAGAATAATTCTGACTGAGATAAAGAGATATGTGGTAGCAAGTAAGGTTATCTATAATACACTACTCTTAATAGATATAGATACCTTCACAGCTGATCTCAGTCAGTACACTAAGTCCCCTATAATATTTATAACATCCCACTTCACCACATATATTGGGGTCTCGCTCTTGGGATTTTGAATCTTTAACTATTAAAAATATTGGGGATAATTCACTTCAGGGAATATAAGAATTAAAAGGTATCCTTGGGTGGAATTAAATAAGGTTGAGCTCACGGTGCCTGTGTTGTCCATTAGAGATTGAATTGTTGGTTAGACATTGTATAAAATTTACTGATAGACAATGGCGGACCTGGCCAAATTTCGATCTGCTGCGGTTCAGACTGCAAAAGAGTTAGGATTAGATGGGCAAGTTATGGTTGCCTATGTCACAACGGAATGTGACAAATTTATTGAACGCGAAGAAAGAAGGTTTGAAGCCGAAAGAAGGTTAGAGGCTGAAAGGGAAATTAAGAAGTTACAATTTGAAGCTGAGGCTGAGACTAAGAGGTTGCAGATTGAAGCTGAGGCTGAGACTAAGAGGTTGCAGATTGAGGCAAGAAATTGGAAGCAGAAAGAGAAGACAAAAAATTAGCTGCAGAAAGGGAAGCCGAGGAAAGAAGACAGGCTGCAGAAAGAGAAGAGAAGAAATTAGCTGCAGAGAGGGAAGCAGAAAAGGAGGAGAAAAGATTACAAAGGGAACATGAATTACGACTAAGGGAGTTTGAGTTTCAAGGCCATGCTCCTGAAAATGGTGCCAGTCCCTTTGCCTCTGATGCTACGGTTACTCAAGGAGCCTCAATCTCAGCTATGAATTTTCATTTAGATCATTTTGTTGAGAAAGACGATGATATTTAGAGCTATATAAATAGGTACGAACTATTAGCTACCACGTATGGGTTGGAGAGAGAAAGGTGGAGCTTAAAGTTATCTCAGGGACTTCGTGGGGCAGCTTATGAAGTTTTTGCAAAAATGAGCAGAGGTGATCAGGAAAATTATGACATGCTAAAGCAGGCTCTTTTGTTAAGGTATGAAAAGAATGCAGAGTTTTACAGGAAAAAATTTAGGAATGCTAAACTACTGTCAGGTGAAACCTATCACCAGTTCTCTGCACGAATAGAGACATACTTGGAGAAATGGACTTCTCTGGGGAAAACCCAAGATCTTAAGGAAATGGTCCTTATAGAGCAACTAAGAGAGTCCATGGCTCCAGACCTGAGAAAGTTTCTCATGGAACAAGGTGCAGAGAGGCTGGGTGAGTTGCTAAATGTTGCTGAAAGGTATCAAGCAGCTCAAGCAGAGGTAACAGGTAATAAAAAGAAACAGGTGGACAACTTTAGGGCACCACAGAACTTTAATAAATTTGATCCTAAGGATCAAAAATAAAGGTAAGCACCAATTTGATAGGCCACGGTATGACAATAAAAATAAATTCCCACAATTCGATGAAAGGAAATATGATGAAAGAAAATCTTTCAACCAAGGAAAAAGGTGGTGTAAAAATTGTATGATGAACAATCATGACACTGACCGTTGCAGAAGGAAACCTGTGTATATGGCAACCCTTCAGGTCAGGTCGACCTCAAGACAGGAGGAGGATATTATGTTAGATACCACTCCAGAAGAGATGAGGAAGGCACAGGCTGGGGATAAAACACTCAAGCCTTGTTTCAGAAAATTGTCAACTTGTCATACAACTCCAGGCAAGGGAGATTTTTATATGAAAAACAAGTTGATGTATAGGAAGACTGGAACTAGATCCCATGGTCACGGACAGCTGGTTCTTCCAAAAAAGATACAGGACAGAATTAATAAGGAGCCTACATGTGAAACCAGATGGGGACCATGAGAAAATAGGTACCATCATTCAAAAGGTGGCTCACAATTATTATTGGCCCAAAGCAAGATGGGACATTGAGAATTTTGTAGAAAGGTGTAGCATAGCACATGAGGGAACACCCACAAGTGGGAACATGGATCAGGACCTGGACACGCCCCGGAGCAAAATTAGGCCTGATAATAGAAAGAAATATAGATTTGATAAAGTGGACCAAATGGAATGGGAAGCCCCTTTTCACGGACAAGCTTCACTTAACTGTTTTACAATGGCCACTATGCGGAGAGTGCAAAAAGATGTCTTACCCCAGGATAAGCCGAAAATCCCTCAATCGGACTTAAACAAACTGGAGGAAGAAGATGTAGAGAGGAAATCTCTCATCAAGAATTTTAAGAGGGGAGAAAGCCCCAAAAGAAAAATTGGTAGCGGTCGTTTTGTGAATGATAATTCTGGGAGGAAAAATCATCACTATAAAGCTTCGAGTGGAAGAGACCATACCGGTGCATGGACAAATAGGTCCACACAATTAAAGGTCCATATGTAGCTTTGTTAAGAACGTGGACTGATGAAAAGGCAGAGGAAAACATTACATCTTCATACCAATATGTGAATGAGCTGACCACTCGGTTAAAAACTGGCTGGAAACTTGCCAATGAAAATTTGAAACAAGCCAGGAAGAAACATGCTGCCTATTATAACAGGAAGGCGAAAGACAGAAATTTGGCTGTGGGAGAGAAGGTACTGCTTCTTTTGCCCGGGAGTCAGAATAAGTTACAAATTGGATGGCAGGGTCCATATACAGTTCTAGAGAAGGTGTCTAGAACAAATTATAAGATAGATAAGAAGGGGAAAGAAAAAATCTATCATGTGAATCTCCTGAAGAAATATTTGGAAAGAGAACATCAGGAAGAGACACACTTGTTGACCTTGTCCATCGCCATGGAGATGAAAAAGGAACCACTTTCATCATTTGAATATCCATTACACCCCTGTGAGACAGCAGCACAGGTGAAAATCAGTACACATTTAACGAAAACTCAGAAAGAGAGAGTGCAACAGGTTCTAAATAATCATGCAGAGGTGTTAACAGACCGACCAGGGCATACAAACCTATTGGAATATGATATGAAATTAATAGACTCCACACCTGTCTGTATGAAACCATATTCGATTCCGTTTGCTAAGGAAAAAAGCTTTGAAGGAAGAGATAGACTATCTGTTGAAGGAAGGAATTATTTCGCACAGTGAGTCTTCGTATAGTTCCGGTGTTGTACTTTTAAGGAAGCCCTCTGGAGAACATAGACTCTGTATAGATTACAGGAGACTGAATGCTATTACAGAAGGACAGGTGGATCCATTGCCGGATACAAATCAGCTGTTTGCCAGACTAAATAAAGCTAAATATTTCTCAAAAGTGGATCTGAGTAAAGGATACTATCAGATTCCAGTAAAGCCTGAGGTTAGACCATACCTAGCTTTTAGTACCTCAGAAGGACACTATGAGTTTAATAGATTGCCATTTGGATTGAAGAATGCGCCTAGTGTCTTCTCTAGAATGATGAGAAAATTATTGGATCCTCTGAATAATCCCTGTATAACAAATTTTATGGATGATATCCTTATAGCAACAGAAACATTTGAGGAACACATTGACTCTCTGAACATGCTGTTTGATCGACTTAGGGAGGCAAATTTAACAGCCCGACCAACCAAATGTTGCGTTGGATGTAAAGAATTGGAATTTTTGGGACACACAGTTTATCAGGGAAACATGACCCCTGACCCAAAGAATTTAGAGAAACTACAGAAAGCCCCGAGACCACAAACCAAGAAGGACGTGAGATCCTTTGTCTCATTATGTGGTTTCTACCAGAAGTATATCAAAAACTTTAATTCCATATGTGCACCTTTAACGGAATTGACACGTAAAGGACTTCCAGATCGCATTACATGGACACCACAATGTGAAATGACTTACCAAGAATTGAAGGAAAAGCTCACAAGTAAACCCATTTTGAAATTACCTGACTTAAGTCAAGAATTCATAGTAAGGACGGATGCAAGTAATATTGGGCTAGGTGCAACTTTACTACAGAAATCAGATGCATTGGATGGGGAATTAAGCCCAGTGGCATATGCTAGCAGAAAGTTGAATAAAGCTGAAATCAACTACTCAACTAGCGAAAAAGAATGTCTTGCAGTAATATGGGCAATAAAGAAATTCAATATTTATCTATATGGGAAGGCATTTAAGTTGCAAACTGACCACAAACCTTTATCGTTTTTAGCACAGGCTAAGCATGAGAACTCTAGGTTACTCCGATGGTCTTTGCTTCTGGTGGTAAAATGACAGTGCTGTCCCAAAGAATGTACTCGAAATCCCCCTTGTTTTCTGCTTCGTCTGCAAATTGTAACGCTTTCACGTTGATAGTAAAGCTTACTGTATTATTACCCGCCTTCTTCAATGAAACGTGTGCTGTATTTCTTGGAAAAGCATTGAGACGTACTGCGTAATGACCTAAATTAACCCTAACATTAATTATACTGCGTTACCAAAACGAACGAACAGATGGACTAAAGGGATAAAAAGAGAAGGGAGAGGCAGAAAGCCGAACACTAAACCCGCTTCGCGCGATACACAATTACTACCATCACGCGTGTAAGTCTACATGCACTAATTTTTTTTCAGACGGACAGTGATAAAATACACTACCCTTTCCCAGAGTTAGGTTTATAAATCATAACAGACTCTTATTAGAAAAGACAACATTATATGGGTTTACGTTTGAACACATAACAGTACCCAGACAGCACATCTTCTAAACAGGAGATAGAAGAAATTGCATATTTTGAACGCAGCCACGTAGCTCCTTTAAATTAGTATTTTTGGGTTCCTTAGGGTTTGCTGACAAATAATATGTAAAACGTTACGCAAATAGTCCAGGAATTAATAAATTATACCCAAAATAAAATATTGGGGGTGCCTGACAGCATAAAATCATTTCTGCTCATAAAATTTTTTTTATAACGTGTTTGAAAAAACCTTACGTTACATAAATAGCCTACCATGTAAACTCCAAATTGATTGGAGCGCAACAAATGAAAGCCTAACCCCGATTGGTCGGGCTATAAATACTATCTTGGTTGTTGGGGGAGACGGGAAAAGATAACATTTTTTCAAACACTTGTCGAAACGTGGCTCATTGGCCAGTCTCGCTGATATACACACTTGGGAGCGTTAGTTCGAGACCACTAATTCAAATAAGCTTGATAAAGCGACAGTACGTTGAAGCCAGCTCACATTTTTGCTAAAATAAAAGCCTGGAACATAGGCAGAACGGAATTTGTGCCAGTTTGTGCCAGAATTCATTGCTAATCAACGTATCTGTGTTTATTTCCATGAAATTGTGGGACAGTGGTCTTGATGGTAGTGAGCAGCACCTGGTCAGAGATTTGCTGAATCCAGAGTCGGACAGCATACTCCTTGGTCTTTTTAGCTATCAGTGAGGTGTCTCCTGAGCCCAGAGGAGAATTCGAGCAGAGGAGTCCTTTCCTGCCGCCATCACTAAAGATAAGCAGAGCTGGCCAGCTGAGCTCAACATTATGTCCCCTCATCTTGAACTGATTTTTTAAAATTAACATTAAGAGGGGAATTTACTTGTCTTAAAATCAGGAACAGTGAACATCTACAATAATGGTCCCTAAAGACAAACTATTGAAGTCATGATGACAAATACCAACAGAGCTTGAACAAAACAAAACCAGTATTACCTCATTTTACCACTACACAATTGACACACATAGAACATTGGTAATAATATATGTCACTACAATATTCATATTAAATACATTCTGTACATAACTTGTAATTTAAATTGATTGTGATTCCTGGTTCCCTTGTAGTTGAATCAGGACACATATTCATTCATGCCAGTAATGAATACATATTGTTATTTGAAACGTTACTAGTGACTTCTTTAAGATATTCTCATAGAGTGTTATATGTATGTGAGTGTCACCGTGTTGTCAAGAGTAGTGGATTAAATTAAATTGTTTATCTGTCTGTTGTTGTGACTTACACTTCACCATACTCATACCCTAGACACATAACGTAGCATCACACTATTCCAGAATAATTCTGACTGAGATAAAGAGATATGTGGTAGCAAGTAAGGTTATCTATAATACACTACTCTTAATAGATATAGATACCTTCACAGCTGATCTCAGTCAGTACACTAAGTTCCCTATAAGTATTTATAACATCCCACTTCACCACAGCCCGACCAATCGTGTTTAGTCTTACATTTGTTGCGCTCCAATCAAATAGGAGTTAACATGGTAGGCTATTTCTGTAACGTAATGTTTTTTCAAGCACGTTATAAGAAAATTTTATGAGCAGAAATGATTTCATGCTGTCAGGCACCCCCACTATTTTATTTTGGCCATAACTTGGTAATTCCTAGACTATTTGCGTAACATTTTACATATTCTTTGTCAGCAAGCCCTAAGGAACCCAAATATACAAATTTAAAAGAGCTAAGTGGCTGCGTTCAAAATATGTATTTTCTACCACCTCCTGTTCACTTCCATCCCCATGTGGTGTCTGGGTACTGTCATGTTTTCAAACGTAAACCCATCTAATGTCATCTTTCCTAATAAGCGTTTTCCAGGTTTTTTAAAACCTAACTCTGGGAAGGTTAGTGTTTTTATCACTGTCCGTCTGAAAAAAAATTAGTGCATGTGGCCTTACACGCGTGATGGCAGCAATTGTGTATCGCGCGACGCGTGTTTAGTATTGCATGCTTCCTGCCTTCATTCGCCCCTCTCTCTCTCCTGCTTTATCTGTCTTTTAGTTACGCCGTGTATGGAATAAATGAAATATTAAATCTAGGTCATTGATCAGCCTGCGTATCTCAAGGTTTTTTCCAAGAAATACAGTACACGTTTCATTGAAGAAAGCGTGCAGCGACACAGTAGGCTTTTACTATCAACGTGAAAGCGTTACAATTTGCAGACGAAGGAGAACACAAGGGGGATTTTGCGTACAGTCATTGTGACAGCCTGTTTCTTTTACCATTTCTCTTTTCTTTTATTAAATTTATTTGTTAGGCTTTACATTTACCTTTTAATTTATATAGGTGGATTAGAATATTCCACGACACTCAGTATCTGGTATGTCCACCGTGTGCTTGCAAACAAGCTTGGCAGCGGCTCCGCATGGAACGCACAAGTCTCTGAAGGAAATTCCGGGGAATCAAGTCCCATTCACGTGTAAGAGCAGCTTCGAGGTGTTGCAGATTAGCTGGAGAACCTTGCCTGTAGACTCTATGTCCAAGCTCGTCCCACAGATGTTCTATAAGGGACATGTCTGGTGATAGGGCAGTCCAATCAATCGTCACAATGTTCTGCTGCTGTAGATATTGCTGCGTAATGCATGCGGTGTGCGCACGTGCGTTATCCTGCTGGAGAAGCTGCAAGTCTGGATAATTTGTGAACGCAGGAGCAACCAATGCATCCAGAACCTCATCTCGATATGTCACAGCATTAACATTTCCACGGAAGACGTAAAGAGGGAAGCGATGGTGAAAACTGAATCCTCCCCAAATGTGAATACTTCCACCTCCAAATCGGTTGTGCTGACGAACACAGCAATCTGCAAAGCGCTCTCCACACCGTCGCCAAATCCGCATACGTCCATCAACAAAGGATGTGTTGAATCTGCTCTCGTCTGTGAATAGGACAGCATTCCACTGCAGTCAAGTCCATCTGACATGTTGCTCTGCCCATTGCAGGCGCTGCTGACGATGTCTGTGAGTCAAGTTTGGCCCAACACAAGGTCGTCTACAATAGTGCTGTGGTGGCAATTCATCCTTCTGGCAATGGCCCGCGAGCTCATTCCGGTCTCCAACATACCAATGGCTCGTTGGCGGTCGTTTTCAGATAGTCGTGGCATTTCAAGCACATGTACTGGGTGTTTTGTCTCAACGGCCTTTTTTTATACCGAGTATACTGCCACAACGCGTACACATTGTCAGGGTCATTTTTGTTGGTAATCGTGTTGCACGTGTAACTTTCATTGTTTTCATGTAGTCTGTACACAAACCCGTGGGTTGAATCATGCACTTTCTATTCCAGCAGCCATTCGCTCTCTACCTCATGACAAACACGGGGAAAATTCATTCCCACACTTTTTTTTTCCAGCTTCTCGGCATCAGTATATATTCTTCTTCTTCTTCTTCGTTCGCCCTGAAAAGGACGGTGGTTGCGTTGTGTCTGTTTACGCCTAAGCTGTTATATCTGCACCTTTCGGTCGACACATCCGACTTCAGCACGGCATTTTTTAGGGACCGGGTTTGCCTTCCCATTGCGATCCGCACTCGCTCAGCCAGACTGCCATCAGTATATATAATAGTGGTGCGTTTTTAATGTGCTTCAGTATATAACCAACACGACAACGATGCAAGGAGATTAAGGACACAAGCGTTTAGCAAGTTGAACGAATTGGTGTGAACGTTTACAATTGTGTTTGTCTGGGGGTTGGGGGTATGCAGATGCATTTAGTTGGGCCCTGCCTTTTGATGGTATGCGGCTCATGATATTTTTATCACGATGTTGGTTCACGGCGCGAAGATTCTATTTCTGAATTCATCTGTTGTAGTTTAAACTATTGCTTTTCTCATTTTAATTCTAAATTAAACCTACTGAAAAAGAATTGAGATCAACAGCTTGTGTAGTGTTCAAGCCTTTCATAGTGAAAGGGCATTCCGGTACGTAGGACCCCAGGCAAATGATTTTTCTCAAGAAAGTGCGGGAAAGATAAAGAATCCTGGTTTTTCATTTTTTTGCGGTATAACTCCCATATTTTATCTAATTTAACTTGTATCCTTGCGTCCGATTCTTGGTCCCATCTTTTCTCATTAAATCTGCAATAGTTTTTAAGGCGTGTCCCTTCCGGGAAGAGGGCGACTGTGACTAAATTAGTCGCATGTTCAAGCAGCGCTCAATTTGTTCCCAGTTTTTTTCATTGCGCCGGGTTTTAAAAAAAAGAAAAAGTCCTGTCTCTTTTGGTTTTCGATGAATATATTTCTGGAACTTTTCCCTATTTATATTACGCAGTTCGGGTAAGTACTGAATATGTGCCTCAAGCACTTATATCAGTAAGTATATAGATATATATATATTTATATTGTTGCGTTCCATTCTTTTATACTGGTGTTTAAAAGTGATGACAAAATTGGTCAAGTAACATCTAGGGTCACAACGATTCTTCTTCTTCGTTCGTCCAGAAAAGGACATTGGGTGCGTTGTGTCCATTTACAGCGAAGCTGCGATATTTGCACCTGTCGGCCGACACATCAGACTTCAGCACGGCATTATTTTTGACCGGGTTAGGCTTTCATCTTCGATCACTACTTACTCAGCTAGACTGCGGTGATGCAGCCTGTTTCCAGGACCACCACTTGGAGGTGGAGTAAGGTTTCGGTCAGCTCTGGTTCGCTGACCCTGACACGAGCAGTCCAGCTATGGGTCGCTGACTGCATTCCTCTCTGTTGACGCGTCAGTCCCACAACGATTCAATAGTCCAATGGAAACGAACACAGCATTTCGTTAAATAACTGTAGCTCACTCTTGCTGACGACTCTGTATAATTTATTCAAAAATTCCACAATAAGCAGCTCCACATAAGTACACTGATTCATGATTATAATTTTCAAACACGCCAACTATACCTGGGCCTTCAAAGTTCATGAAGTAACGGATAAACGGTTCCGTCTGTATAGTCTAAGTCCGCGAATTAATTCTTAAGAACACCATCGCCAATTATCATGCTATAAGCGTTAAGATACTTTCCTGTAGGCTAGGGTTCCCATTCGTCCCGTTTTTCCTGGGACAGTCCCGTTTTTTTATAAAATGTCCCGGTGTCCCGAATTTATTCCAAATGTCCCGCTTTTTAAGGGTCCTTCCTGAAAAAAAAAATCTTTGGGTAACGGATTTTATTCCGTGTTTTAGTAGTGTTACTTTATCAATTTCCAGTTACAGTGGACCCTCGGTTTGAATCTCGAACAAAAATTCGAAAGTCGAGCAAAACAGTGTTCAGTAAGCATCTACCAAATGATTTAATGCGTATTAGCATTATTATACAGTATTTTTATCGTTTTTCATCCGCATAATGCCGAAACGTAAGTGCAGTATAAATGATAATATTACAAGAGAATTTCCCTTCATTAAAGTTGTAGATGAAAATGTGGAATGTACTTTATGCAGCTCTAAATTTTGCATTTCACATGGTGGTCGGTCAGACGTAGTCAACCACGTGAAAACGAAAAAACATAAAAGTGCTGTTGACAGTAAGGCTTCCAACGGAGTATAAGTCATTTCTTAAATGCGAAAACCCAAAGTGAAAAGGAAATGGAAAAACAGTTATCACTGGCAGCACAGGAAGCAACCTCCGCTTATCACACGCTTATCATATAAACTTGACTATTGTGTATTTTTTAAAGGTGCGATTTTTCTAATTAAGTATGTTTGTAATTTAGAATTCTTTTTTTTAAAGTGGAAGTTGTGTTAGTTAATGTGTGTATTTTTATACCAATATCTTATTTTAAGTGCAACATATAATATAATAGATTTATTTGTGCTTTACCTTAATTTTTAACATGTCCCGTTTTTTTTACAAAATGTCCCGGGTTTTTTAGGTAAAAATTTGGAAATGTCCCGGTTTTTAAACAAAACATTATGGGAACCCTAGTGTAGGCACATATACGTCTCTGGCACTCATATAATGGAATATCTTCTATGTATGTAGCGGACATGAAGAATTCGAGCTTATGCACATTGATTTTAAGGCATTGTTGTTTTATTAACCCTCCAGACTCGATATTTAGACATTGTTACAGTACGTATTTCATCTGCTCGCCAACGGGAGCACGAGAGCAAGATGATGCTAGTTTGAATGTTTCTTTGAGGATGTTTTGGAACTTATTCACTATTAATGATGCACTTTAGCTATTCAAGACTGCATGGAATGAACAGTATGTGGTAAAAATTGTGCTATAAATTATGTCATGACTTTGATGGCCTTTGCGTAGATGAGAAATGTTTCACAGCTATTAAGGATGATATCTGTATGGTCTCAGAGTTGGCTTAGATGACGTTGACGAAAATGAAATTGTAAATGTGCTTGAAACCCAGAAAGTAGAAATGAGCAATAAAGAGTTATTGGCTTTGTAGAAGATCACCACGAAAGAAGATGTAGCAGCTTCCACCAGCCAGCAACAGCCACCAGACTGACAACTTACAGTGATACGATTAAAGGAGGCCTTCCAAATTATTGAATCTTGCTGTATGATCTTTGAACAAGGTGCTCCTACCATTGACAGGAGCTTAATGGTCAGGAGGAAATTAATGGAATGTGTGTTCCCTACCACGAAATCTTCCGTGGGCAGAGAAGATCACAAACTCACCTTTTGACATCTTTTCCGGAAATAATTCAATATTGCATCGCCTGCTTCCCATTCAGATGACTCAACACCCCACCCCTCGTTAAAATAGAAGTTGATGAAAATGAAGAAGTTAAAGTTTCTGCCCATGGCAATGTTGAATAATGTGTTAATGTTGTTTTCTCTACTTGTACTTAATATGAGTGGTACGTGTTAATTTAAACCGTTTGCAGGAGGCTGACATAAATGCCCCCCCCTTTTTAGAGTGTAGAAGAGATTATGAGCAGAAACACGAGATCACCTATTGTGATGTTCAGATTACTTCCTGTTGTATCGCTCTGTATAGAGTTTCCTATCATAATATGCAGGCCACCAAGAACCACTTTTGTCAGTAGTGAAACGTCGAAAGCTTGCCTGGTTTGGTCATGTAACTCGTCATGACTCCCTTTCGAAAACGATCCTCCAGGGAACAGTCGAAGGTAAACGGAGAAGAGGAAGGCAAAGAAAATCCTTGGCTGATAACATCAAAGAATGGGCAGGACACGGTTTTTCCACACTTGTACGCATTGCTGAGGATAGAGAGCAGTGGAGGACCCTGTCTGCTGATGCTTCCACCACGGCACCCCTACGACCCATGACGGGTTACGGGTTGAGATGATGATCATAATTTAAACTGTTTATTATTTCATGTATTTAATTTTAATATTTTGTACAGCAATAATGGAACTCATCCTCCTTACTTTAAATGTTTTAGAATGAACAAATCCTGTTCCATTTACACGATTTCTGTTGACAACGGACTACGACTTATGGAACTTGGAATACAAGAAGTATAAATGGGAAAGAAGAGGAGCTGGTGGAAGAGATGAGGAAAGCAAAACTAGAAATCCTGGCTGTAACGGAAACAAAGAAAAAAAGACAAGGAGTCATGGATCTCGATGCCAACACGCTGCTCTACAGTGGTGTACCCACATCTGAAAGAGCTAAAGGGGGCGTGGGTTGCATTGTGGCCAAAAACCAAAAAGATAGTATCAAGGGATGGAACTTTGTCTCGGAGCGCATTATGGTTGTAAACCATAGTCAACCTGGTCAAAGTGTATGGGCCAAATGAGGATGAGAGAGCAGAGGTCAAGGATGAATTCTTCGAGCTGCTTCAAAGGACTGTGGATGACTGCCTAGATGAAATTATCATGCTCGGAGATTTCAATGCCAGAGTAGGAAATGACTATGCTAGATGGGGTGGAGTTATCGGAAGATGTGGAGAAGATACTCTCAATGACAATGGAAAGCGACTCCTTAGATTCTGCAGTGAGCACAATCTGATCATTACAAACACAAAGTTCCCCCATAAGCGCATACATGCATACACTAGATGTGAACCAACAAAGAATGAGAAGTCAGTGATCGACTATGCCATTGTTAGGAGGAGCTCATTCAAATATGTCCGGGATGCTAGAGTCTGGTTGGGGCCAGAGATTGGAAGTGATCACTACCTGCTTACAATCAAAAGAACAACTGAAAGAGTTGCTCAGCCTAGGAACTGCCCAACATCACGCAAGAAGCTAAGTAAACGAACGGGGGAACTGAGCATTAAGAATACAAGCTGAGAGAGCCAGAAATTAAGACCAGATATCAGGGGCTTATTGCTGCAGGGGTGAGCAACACAGAAGAACCACCTGATGACCTGGAAACCCTCTGGCTTAAATTCAAGGACATCATAAAGACAGCTGCTGCAAAAGCATGTGGTTAATTCCTACTTGGAAACAAGAGAAAGAGGACACCTTGGTGGACAGAGGAAGACAAAGAGAAAATAAGAGAGAAGAAAATGGCATGGAAACAATACTTAGGCGCTAAAAACACAACAGGACAAATGGAGAAATATAGAGAATATGTGACACTCAGAACAGAAGCAAAGAACAAGGTGCTAGCAGCAAAACAGAAGTTCTGGGAAGAATTTGGAGAAAAGCTAGAAAAAGATGCGCAAGAAAACCAGAAATTGTTCTATAAGACCCTAAAGAACATGAATAAGGAAAAACAATTCACTCTCAAATTTATAAAGGACAAGCAAGGCAAATTGCTTACTGCCCCGAAGGAAGTAATGGAAAGATGGAAATAAAATTTTACAGAACTCCTGAATGGTGAGCAAGGTCAAGCATCAGAAATAATAACCACTATTCCAGAAGAGAAAACCAATGATGGTGAAGACGACATAAAAATGGAACAGCTGAAGGCAGCACTGGAGAAAATCAAGATGGGCAAAGCAGCAGGGCATGATGGTATAACACGAGAAATGGCTAAGTACATGGGAGCATCAGGCGACCTATTACTCTTAAGGGTCCTACAGGCAGCGTGGTGCAACAAGACCATACTGAAGGATTGCTATCATAACACCAATTTTCAAAAAGGGTGACAATCGACAATGTGGAAACCATAGAGGCATATCCCTTCTCTGTGTCCCTGGTAAAATCTACTCTAGAATCCTAGAGCAGAGACTCAGACACCTAGCTGAGCTACAATTGGATATGGTCCAGTGCGGATTCCGAGCAAACTGAATTACTCAAGACCTAATCTTCACACTCAGACAGCTGAGTGAAAAGGCTCTTGAGTATAAGAGTGAGATCCATCTTTGTTTCATATATCTGTAAAAGGCGTTTGACAGGGTCCCCTGGGGCAAATTTTGGGACTGTTTGGCAAGGAAGAACATTCCAGCACCTCTGATTCATGCTATACAGAGCTTCTATAAGTCTTGCAGAAATTATGTGAGGACAGCAAACCATAAATCAGAAGAGTTCAGTAACACCACTGGTGTAAGACAAGGTGATTTCCTGTCGCCTTATCTTTTCACACTCCTCATGGACGATGTCATCAAGGAATGTAAGGAGAGAACAAGAAAGTATTCAATGGGGTACTGGAAGATGAGAAAGGTCTGTATTTCAGAGCTGGCATTTGCTGATGATGTTGCCCTGATTGCTAAATCAGAGGCACATCTCCAATCCAACCTGCAAGTCTGGAAGGAAGAGCTGGAGAAGAGAGGGATGGTCATAAGCAGCTCTAAAACAAAATCCATGGTGATATCACGAGAAGAAAGAAGACATCAGATTAAGCTGGGAGAACAGGTCCTGGAGCAGGTCGACCACTTTAAATACCTCAGAGCTATTATAGACCGAAAGGGAGGCATCAAAGAAGAGTTGTCCACTCGAAAAGCAGCAGCTGGAAGACTTTTTTTCAGGCCAGAAATCGAGGATTCCTCAGCAGGAGCGAGGTTGGTAAGAACACGAAGATGGCTGTATACTGCTCCACCTATGTCCCAGTCTTGACATATGGATGCGAGTCATGGGCAATGACTACAACCCACAAACGCCAGATCCAAACCTCAGAAATGAGGTATCTGAGGAAGGTGGTTGAAGTAACAAGAAGAGACATGGTCCGCAACCAGACGATACGTCAAGGCCTAAAATCCCACCCCCTGCAGACCCAAGTAGAACAGTCCCAACTAAGAAGGTTTGGCCATGTCTGCAGAATGGGAGAAGATCGGTTACCAAGACAAGCATTTGAAACAAAGAGCCAGGGATCCAGACCCCCAGGACGACCCAGAGTCCGCTGGGAGGACAACATTAGACAATCGTTTAAGGACCGAGGACTAGAATGGAAGCATGCCAGGAGGAAGACAGCTGATAGGATAGTCTGGCGCTCTCTCTTCCAAACCTCTACACTTCACGTTAGAAGGGGAACGACTAAGTAAGTAAGTAGTATATTGTCCGTGCTGTGATATTAACATTTATATCGATCCATTATTATGCGGATCACTAGTTGGCGTATATAAAAAGAAAAAAAGTCGTAACGTTTACTAGTTAATTTATTGAACGTCACTGTTAATATGGTAATTACCGCATTTACTGTGAATAGAAAAATAGAGGTTCAGATAGGCAAAGATGGAAATAATGTATGCATTTATAGCAGCTGTTGCATTTTCCTTTAGTGGGTCATGCATTACAGGTAATGATTGAAACGTTTTATTTGTAAAATATTATGAATTGGAGGTGCTGGTTGGTGTAACCTTTAGCTCTTCCTGTCTTTCATCTATTATACTTTTACCTTTCATTACCACATGCACTTCAAGTTGTAATTTAAATAAATATTAGACAAACATAAAGGTATGTTTTCAGGCACTCGTAAGAAATAAAGAAGTAGAAAACTAGACAACAGAAAAACAACAGACGAGAGTGGCTTACCCAGGACTCGAACCTAGGACCTTCCGTGCGACAACCCCGCCTAGCTAGGCAAGCGAATCACACTATCCTCCCTGCCATCTAGGCATCACCAAAAAAGGATGCTTCGATGACGGGTCATTAGTGCGACCCGCAATACATAACACCGGAAATTTACCATGGGCAGTCCAGCCTATTAATGACGCAATCACTTCTGTTGTTCCTCTATTATGCAGTATAGGTCAGACTATACAAGACAAAGACCTTAATACTGTGTCTAGTAAATGATAGAAGACTTAGAACAGTAAGTACAGGACAGAGGGTAGGTTTTGGTATTGTATAAACATTTATAACACATACGGGAGGGAAACGCGATGCCTGTAAACAGTAAATAAATATTAGCCACTCACGTCTGTTGTTTTTCTGTTGTCTAGTGTTCTACTTCTTTATTTCTTACGAGTGCCTGAAAACATACCTTCATGTTTGTCTAATATTTATTTACTGTTTACAGGCCTCGGGTTTTCCTCCCTTCAAGTTGTAATTTAAATGAATGCACCATTTTGAAAGTAACATAACAGTAACAGCGTGATCTCCATATAACAGTGCCCAAGCTCGCAAAGAACAGTGTGGGCGACCGCAGCTGAAGTTCAAAGATGTGTGCAACGAACGAACGAACGAACTTTATTTTCAAAGGATTAAGAATTGGGCACGCAGGCCCGTCTTACATTCTGCCCTTCTTCTCTCTGTCATCTTACATACCGTATCCTTTCAACGGCACATGTATTTTTAGCATTATTTAAGCATACAATATTATCAAGGTAAAATAATAACATAAATTTGTAACATCCAGTCATAATCAAATTTAAGTATGTTAAAAGAGAGAGGGAGAACGAACGAACGAACGAACTTTATTTTCGAAGGGTAAAGAATTGGGAGCGCAGGCCCGTCTAACATTCTGCCCTTTCACTCTCATTAATCTTGCATACTATATCCTTTCATTCCCACATGTTACTTTAAGCATTAATTTAAAGGCATGCAACATTATAAAGTTAACAACAGCATTCATTTACAGTATGCAATCATAATATTTTTAAAAAGTAGGGTTTTTTTGTGTTTTTTTTTTAAACAAACAAGTCTATCTAATGGTGCAAGAGAGACATGGGGGCACTGGACATAAATCAATCAACTTGTGACGATGAAGCTGCCGATCACATCAAGTGGCGTTGCTCTCTACGGCACCACCACAGATTGGGCGAAACGAAGCTCTCACGACAAGCAGAAGAGAGAAGAAAACGTCGAAAGGAGCACTAGGAAAATAAGCAGCTGAGGACTGTCACATCAGGGAAGCATTCCCATAGTCCGTAAGGACTGAAGGGTCTATTATGATTATTATTACTATTATTATCATCATTATTATTATTTTAACAGCACATTCTCGTAATATGGGTAACAACAAAAACAACCAAATAGCTACAGACCTTCAAAAATGGACGCTTGCTTAGAATAGAAGGATTGAAATGGTATGACAAGATCACTAATATGGAACTGATAAAAAGAACCAGACAAGTACCTGTGGAACGAGAAATGAGAAGAAGGCGCTTCCGATGGACAGGACACATACTGTGTAAACGTACTGATACAAGGCAGTTCTTGTTCTCGTATCGCCAGGGGAAAAGAAGAAAAAGTAAACTGAAAACACATGGTAAAGTGAGCTAGAGACAAAACTTAAAAAGATTAGGAAGACATAGAATACAACTTTGAGCGGATGGCACTGTACAAGAAAACTGGCATTAGTTTGTTTCTTCTTTCTTCTTCTGCGTTCGTCCTGAAAAGGACGTTGGTTGCGTTGTGTCGCCGTTTACAGCAAAGCTGCGATATCTGCACCTTTCGGACCCGACACATCCGACTTTGGCACAGCATTTTTTAGGACCGGGTTTGCCTTCCCACTTCGATCCCTACTCTCTCAGCCAGACTGCAGTGATGCAGCCTGTTTCCAGGACCACCACTTGGAGGTGGAGTAGGGTCTTGGTCAGCTCTGGTTCGCTGACCCTGACGCATGCAGTCAGCTATGGGTCGCTGACTGCATTCCACTTTTGACGCGTCTTAGGTCCCATCAGTTTGTTTAAGGCATATACTTCGTTGGGAGTTGAAGCATCTTGAGGAAGACATTGACATTTACAGTATCCAACCATAATTAATAAAGATAAGTGCTAAAAACATCTTACTTACTTAGTCGTTCCCCTTCTACCATGAGGTGTAGAGGTTTGGAAGAGAGTGCGCCAGACTATCATATCGGCTGTCTTCCTCCTGGCCTGGTTCCATTCTAGTCCTCGGTCCTTCAAAGATTGTCTAATGTTGTCCTCCCAGCGGACTCTGGGTCGTCCTCGGGGTCTGAATCCTTGGCTCTTTGTTTCCCATGCTTGTGGTGGTATCCGATCTTCTCCCATTCTGCATACATGGCCAAACCATCTTAATCATCTTAAACATCACCTATCCTATATTATCGATTATCTTTGAACGCTATTAAATCTGAAAACGCGTGTCATGTCAGTTAATTCATTCATTTTCAAACCTTCGTCTATTTTTGCCTCCACCAGTTCATCAAATACGTGTTATTCAAGATATTCTACATTTAATAAGCAAAGCCTGTAGAAGGACCAATAAAACAAACAACCAGGAAGTTAAAGACTTTCATATATTGACGCTTGTCTAGAAAAAAAGATTGAAACAGTAAGACAGGATTGCCAACGTGGAATTAATTATTAGAGCCATATAGATGCCAGTGGAACGGTAGATGAAAACAAGTCGTTGGCGAAGTATAGTAAATTCACTGAAGAAACATGTCAATAATTCTACAAGACAGACCTTGTTCTTGAATTTATAGAGAAAGAGAGAGAGAGAGAGAGAGAGAGAGAGAGAGAGAGAGAGAGAGAGAGAGAGAGAGAGAGAGAGAGAGAATATCAAAAGATTTTGAGAAGAAAGCTAGAGATAGAAATGAAAGTGATGAAGAGGACATGAAATAATCTTGAGGGATGGCATAGGTCAGTGTGACACGGGAATTAATTTGTTGAAGGCTTATGCCTCTTTAAGAGCTGACAGGAATTGTTGATGTTCAATGAACCTCAGTTATTTACAATTTCCAGTCTTTATTTAACTTCCGTTATTCTTGAGAAATTCAAGCAATAAATTTGATGAGTTTTAGACACATTTAGACGTTGTTAAATCAAATCATACTGTTACTTTGTTATGTGTTTTGAAAAAAAACAATACACGATCGGGTAAGGACTTCATATCAATCAATCAATCAGTCATGCAGTCATTCAAGCAATCAATCAGAACCCTTCTGCTCCTCAAGGGGCATGTGCCTTCATCAACACATGCCACATCCTCCTGTCACATGACATCAGCTCAAGCTTCTTACGCTTATTTTCAGTTCTGCCTCCATTATTTTTCTCCATCATTTATTTTGGTCTACCACTGCCTCTCTGTCCCTGGAATTTCTAGAACAAGAACTGCGTTGTAATGCTATCAACAGGTTTTTTTTTTCAATATGAGTCTTATCCATCGCCAGCGTCTTCTTCTCAACTCTTATTCCACTGGCACGCGTCTAGATCTTGTCATGAGTTCCACATTTGTGACTTTTTCATACCATTTCTATCTTTCTATTGTATACAAGCACCCATTTATGAAAGTTTGTAGCTTTGTTGTTGTTGTTGTACTTAATGAAGGACTGAATATGTTTATAATAATCCAATACCATAATTCCCGCCGTAAGTACTTCGGTCGGTCGGTCGGTCGCATTTTGCACACCATCATGTGCGCACTTTTTCTATTTTCGAGAGAGTACATTAACTTTCAACCACAGCTAAGAGGATGCAACTGTGGTTGAAAGTTAGACAATAATTGTATTGTTTCCCCTTATATGTACTCTCGCGAAAATAGAAAAGTGTGATGGTGTGCATTAAATCAAGAGACAATCAAGAAACTCTCTTGTCCAGTTTCATTCGGGAAACGGATTTAACTCATCATTTGTCTTGAAAATAACCTTAAAATGTAAGTTTCTGATGGTTTCTTCAAGACAATATTTTAATTTAAAGTATTGCAGACGTATTATTATCGATCAAAATGATAAGACTATGATTACAAAACGGTAGAACATAGCACCACAGTTTTATATGTTAACTAAATTATGATCACATATAACACCATAACTAAATACGATAACTGGTGGCGTAACTAGGGCGAGGCAGGTGGGGCACATGCCCTAGGCATCAAATTTAGAGGCGCAATTTTCATAGTTAAAAAATGGTCATTTATGACAAACCCACGTGCAATTTGGTTTGCTGACCATAAATTCACAATTTTAATCTGTTTTTTCAAACTTCCGTACAACTAAACAGGTGATGTAATCGTGCTGATTGACATTCCACGTGCTATGGCGACTTTTCGTGAACAGAGTTCACTCTTAATTTGTTTTACAATCAGCAGACTTAGGGTAGTTTCATCACTTGCAAAAACATGCCACCGAGAAGAAGTCTTGACACCTTACAAAGAATGAGGGCTATAGCGTGGGTTGAAAGTGGTTTATCTGTCCGTGAGGTTGCTAGACGGCTTGCAGTGTCACACTCTACTATCCAAAGAATTTTGGAGAGATTTCAGGCCACAGGAAGTGTGGAGGATCGCCACCGGCCAGGTCGCCCTAGATGCACCAATACACATGATGACCAGTACCTCTTGTTATCAGCCCTGCGCCATCGAACAGTGACTTGTTCCACTCTAAGATGTCAGCTGAGACAAACCGTAAACTTTAATGTCAACCAAAGCACCATTCGCAGACGTTTACATTATTTTGGACTGGCTGCTCGACGTCCTGCAGTCAGAATTCCTCTTACTCCTGCTCATCGCAGAGCCCGTGTTGCTTGGTGTCGCGAGCACATCCGATGGACAAGGCAACAATGGAGTCAAGTTCTCTTCACTGATGAATCTCGCTTCACTGTGTCATTCAATGATGGCAGGATTCGAGTTTGGAGACGACCAGGAGAGCGATTTACTGATGACACAATTCGAGAGGTGGATCGTTATGGTAGGGGTTCTGTCGTGGATCTGGGGAGGCTTCTACAGACACGGCAGAACCAACTTGACCGGCGCAAGATACCAGTACGAAATCTTGAGACCAATTGTTCAGCCTGCTCTGGAGGCCATAGGTGGTAATGCCATCCTCCAAGATGATAACGCTCGACCCCATCGAGCTCGTGTGGTGAATGAGTTTATTCAGCAACATGGGATCATCAGGATGGCGTGGCCAGCTCATTCACCTGACCTTTCTCTGATTCAGCACCTCTGGGATGTCATTGGTCGTAGATTGTCAACATATCACCCCCTGCCAATGGATGTTGCACAGCTGACTGCATTTCTGCTTCAGGAATGGCAAGCTGTTCCTCAGGATACTCTTCGGACCCTTGTGGACTCGATGCGTCTACGCTGTCTTGAATGCCTTGCTGCAAACGGTGGTCATACCCGATTTTGAAATGTCTATTTGTCCAATGTCTATTGTGTGACTTTTGAAAAGGTGGGTGACAAACTTCACAGCTTCATTGCGTTTGAATGTGTGTTTCCATTTCTTTACGTGACATGTCAATTTGGTATTCAATAAATGCCGTTTTGACTGATACCAAATACGTTTATATCAGATTTGCTTTATGGTTTCAACCAAGGTTTTTCTAACTGGCCTTTGACTTTTGACGAGTAGGATATTTTGACCCCATATTTGATTCTATTTCAGATCAGGCGCATTGAGAGAAAATGACACAGCCAGTATGTTACGTTGATAATAATTTACACAAGAAAAAAATTCATGTAAAAGAATGTATCCAATTAAAACAAAAGTATGTTGACATTAGTGTGTACGTGACTTTGGAACTATTGAAAAAAGGCAACATGCCATTAGAAGACTGTGGGTTTCAGTGCTATGAAAACGCTACAGTTATGGCTGGTTACAAACGTCGGGTTCAATGGAGGATTATTGAAAGAAATAGCATAGCTATTTGTGTGAACTGTACTTAATCATTCTCTCAAATCTCTGTGGACTGCGTGCCGCTACCCATGATGCACTGATAGTGACTGTTTAATGTTATAGTGGAAGTATTGCAAAATGTGATGAGAGGTTATTTAGTGTGTAAGATAAGGGACAATCAGATGTATCAGATGATACCAGGTGTGACGGTATTGCCTCCTCTGCTTTGCAGAAGGGGTCCAACAGTGGCCAAAACTCAAGAGTATCTATTATAGGCTTCAATGGAGTCTATCTTTACACAAGATTACTCTTTGCAGAAATGTAGATAGAAGAGTAGTAAAGCTTCTATCACATGGGAGTCTTCACAAGATATTCAGATAAGCGAAAACAATGCTGGCTGTTGCTGAGCACGTTAATTCTCTAATCTGCCGACACCTTTTATGAAGAATTTAAGCAATGGTTTATTCTATCTCGTTAAGCCCCCACAGCTGAGTTAATCAGAGGAATTATTATTATAATATAGCTATGCAACTATAATTATTTGGCCATGTCTGCAGAATGGGAAAAGATCGGCCACCACGACAAGCATGGGAAACAAAGAGCCAGGGATCCAGACCCCCAGGACGACCCAGAGTCCGCTGGGAATACAACATTAGACAATCTTTGAAAGACCGAGGACTAGAATGGAACCAGGCCAGGAGAAAGACAGCCGATAGGATAGTCTGGCACTCTCTCTTCCAAACGTCTACACCTCACGGTAGAAGGGGAACGACTAAGTAAGTAAGTATATAGCTCTTTTAGATTGTGTGTTTAGTAACATTGACTGAGACAAACATGTAGTACATTTAAAATGATTGAATCGAGGTTAAATTGGTATAATTAATAATAACAACATTTATTAATCACTTTAAGTTTAACAGTTTAAAAAGAAAGGAATAATAGTTAGTTACAAAATAAAGTTTTCATCACTGAGGTGATGGTTTTTTATAAGAAGTTCAATTGGCAGCAAATAGGTTAACTTAGCTGCCAATGATGATTCTAATCCTCCTCCTGATGGGTAGGTTTTCTGTACCCTGCTGTTACTCGTTCCTGGTAAAAGTTCAGGCGCCGCACGTTACCAGAACGTAAAGCAGTAGCGGCCAAGCTGGTCCGGCGTTTGTCTATAAGAGCCTCTTATGATGGCGTCTCGCACAACGTCAGTTTACTTCTGCCTTCCCTTGGTTCCAGAGATAGTATTTTCTGCTGGTACCACCAATTACTGGTAATAGAAATAGAAACGAAACGCTCTTCTGAGTATGGCGTTTTCGGACACATTGTTATGTACCCCCTCTTCTATTCTACCATCCCATGTCAGAATTTACCCTTGATGAGAATTAAATTTAATACCTCGGGATAAAACTTTCTTTACATTCAAACTGAATAAATTTAGCTGTACATTACATTTAAATGAAAATGTGAAACGTACAGACATAATATGTTTTACATTTACATCTCCACTGTTTGAAAAGTGTTCACAATATAAATTCATTTATGCTTCATTTACATTTCTACTTGTGGGAAAGTTTGAAAATGCTATTAATTATAACATGAATTTGTTTTTTCGTTTATATTTACACTGAGTGAAAAGCTTTGAAACTGTAAGTATTATTTTTAGAATGTACATCATTTCTTTAATTTTTCCCTCCCTGCTCCATAAGGAACCTGGAATTACTTTATGCTTTTTAGTTCTCTTTACGAAACTATCAATAAAGCAATCACCTGCCCGTGCAGTGGTGGTTCATGAATCATCATTCTATACGCTGAGGTTGCCAGCCTCAAATGACTGACCTCCAATAGAGAGTTTCACAAATTAAAATCCTCATGGTAATATATGCATACAAATATGCTAGTTCACATGTTAGTAATAAAACATAGAATCAAAATGCACTGCTTACGCTAATCCTGGATACAGACTTGTTGCTCAGATAAATAAAAGAGACGAGTCGGTCTCTTACATGCGTCGGGGGGGGGGGGTCTTTAATTTAACAATAGATTCCCTCTCTGACTCCGTGTGTTTCTTCAGTTTCCTAATCCCTGTGTTCCTTGTTAAAATGTAGAGATTTCCTGTGCTTTGTAAGTCTTATTTGGTTTTCCAATTAAAGATCCGGTTAAAAAGCAAGATTTCTGAATCTAGTCTTTACTCTGGCGAGGTCTGATGTTGTCTTGGAGAGCGTTAAAATCACAGTGATATAAAATTGCGAAATGGTCAGGCTATATTCCCTCTCTTCCTACGCTTTCGTTTGTTATGGAGTAAAAAAAAACGCTCTAATCATATTCAAATAGGTTGGCTGTGGTACTTTCAAAATATTTCCGACATGGAAAAAGTTTGCAAAGGTCACGTCTCCCATATATGGTAATATGATGTCCGATGCCCGTTGTGTACAAACTTACAAACACACCTCTGTCCATCATAATATTGTGACCGTGTTTTTTATGGCGTAATGACTCAGGGATGGTCGCTAGTCATATGCGTTTCACCAGACAAACAAATCTGGTTCTATTCAGCTTTACTGTCCAACACAAGATTTTATAAACAAGCACCGTCGCTTGAAAAGATGGTCAGACAGATTATGTGATAAAATATTGTCGCTGACCGTCTAATAACCTGGCGTAACTTAACACATCTTCTTGAAGCGTGAATGCGACACAATAAGATAAGAATTACTCCCGTAGCAAATAATGCCTAAAGGGAGTGGCGTGTTAGAGACTTTCTCCATGCTATGTCCAGCACAAAGAGCAAAATGTATGAAAGGGAAAAATGAAATGCCAAATAAAAGCGATCGGAGAGAAAAATAAAGAAGAAGAAATGATACTGCCGTAGGGCTAGAAGTGTGAGAGATCACACATAAGGACAGGGACAGACAATTCGTCACACCAGGAAAGTGCCAGATAAGGGACTGATTTTAACAGAAAAACCCCACTCTCTGAAAAGAGTAATGGTGTATCGAGGTCAAAAGTTAAAGTCAGTAACCTATGCTGCCTCCTCTTGCATAGACCAACCTAAGAATATGGCTTATCTAGGGGTAATTAATTATCAAAACAAGTAACTTGAACCAACGTAAAGGATTTACTCAAAATATTAGAAACAGCTAGCACTTGTATTTATGTACAATATCTTTTTTTGATCTTCTGTTGAAAACTCAAAATAGAATGTATAATCAATTCCAAATAAAACGATGGTTCAGTTACACTATATATATATATATATATATATATATATATATATATATATATATATATTATATATATATATATATATATATAAATATATATATATATATATATATATATATATATATATATATATATATATATATATATATATATATATATATATATATATATATATATACAGTACTTTGCAAAAAAAATGGCAGTCATATTTTCGCAACGCAGCACACTCATAGAAGCAAATAATAATAAAAACTGTATGTCCAGAGGAAGATTGGTATCTCCCCTATCTATTAACAGTTGTTTCAGTACAATATAATGTTGCCTTCTCCAGCAAGGCAAGCCTGGATGCGGCGAGGCATACTTCCCACAAGTGTTTGTAGGTAATTGTGAGTCAGACTGTCCCAGTATTTTTCAGCTTCCTTCTTCAATTGTTCAACGTCTCTGAGTCCATTCTTTTTTAAATGATTCTTGAGTAGTGCCCAAACGTTTTCAATTGGGTTTAGGTCGGGACTGTTGCTGGGCCACTTCAGCACTATCACATTCTTCTCTTGCAGCCATGCTTTGGTGGTATGAGCTGTATGCTTTGTGTAGTGGTGTTGATGGTATTGTATGATGGTGTTATTACTACCTGTAACTTGTATGAGGCCAGCTGTGAAGGCTCCTGAGATAAAATGTAGTTGAGATTTATCAGAAGGCCTTTCTTGCTACCACTACGACCTCACACTTAATTTTTTTTTTTCTTAATGAATGTGGCTACGTAAAGTGTCTAGGGTAATGATGTGTAATGTGGTGTGTTAGTTATAAATACACCCACAGACATTTAAGAAGACTAATAAGATTAACAAGTGTTAAAATACACTGAACTAACTCACGTGTATAAAGTTTTTGATATAATTATATTACATTTATTGGTTCTGGATCAAGTTTTATTTTGACCAGAACTTGTTTTTAAAAGAAGGTTTGAAAATTTATGAAAAAAAAAAATTATGCATGGAATGTTACATAATAAATGCAAAAGTGTACATATTTAAGTACTAGAATAGTTAGTTTTATTAAAATGTTCTGGTAGTCAGCTACTAGGGAGGATATTTATTGTCTGTGCTGTTGGGGTGGTCTCATCACACCTGTCTATATTGACTACACATTGTCCAGAAAATGGTGGGAATTTTTATGGGGATATTAGTCACTACCAATAGTTGGTGAATGTCCAGCAGACCAGAGGCTCACTCATCTTTTTGTAGCTCTGGTGCTGAAAACTTGCGGTCCCACCTCTCCGTGCTGGCGGGCAATAATGGTGGTCTCTGTCACAAGAACTGCACAGATACACTCGAGTAAAGTCACCCACCGAATAGACTCTGCTTTGTTGTCGATAGAAAACTCACAGCTCTGCAATCAAAGTATGGGCTATGTGTCAAAATCTATTCTATACCCACGTCTGGACACCACACTGACACAACAACCACATCATACAGACAGGTCAGATCTCTCTGACCAAACAGCACAGTTACCATGGTGGGTTTACATCCGATAGATCCTCCCAGACTATAGATTCTGAAAAATATTTATTAGTTGTCGGCCCTAAAAGAAGATAGGTAATCTGTTTCAACGCTTGATTTATTTTGCATAATCCTTGCTGTAGTTTATGTACACTGTTAGTCCCTAGACCCTGACTTGGGCGGGGGGTCTAGAGCAAAATCCCTACTTGTTTGTAAGGCTAGATTTTGATATGGCAGTATCAAATCACTCGAACATGAAACAATATTCAAAATATATAAAGAAATAATTTCAATCTTACCAGATTATGAATACATAACACAGAATTGCTAGCAAAACTCAGCTGAGCTGCTGGCTATAGTATGGCGTCCCTAAATTTATTCACTGTCTTTCATATGGGAAAACACCACACTTTAAAATCTGTGTCTAACACTGAACAATTATTGAAGAATGACCCCACTTTCGCGTCTGAGCGCTAATGATATGATTGTCTGTGGCCAATCACTGCCTAGTTGTACTTTAAATTTCAAATTTCTACACTAAAGTCATTTCAGTCATGCTTCAGTCAAGTATGGATGGTTATCTGTTAGTCTGTCCGTCTCTACTTGTGTTTCTAAAAAAAAATGTGCTTGATTTTTGAAGCAACCTTTCTCTCCCCTTAAAATTTTGTCGTAAAAAGTTATATTTAGACACAGCTACCGCTCAAAAACCCTCTCCTCCATAATAAGTAACTTTGAACACCTGTTCCCAAGGTCGTGTTTTTGTGTGCAAATTGTGACACTTTTAGATTCAATATAGTCTAGCGATGATGTGAACTACACTGTCTTTTGTCATTATCTTCAATATTATCTATCCGTTTGTAAAATTAAGATCATATTATTTCATTGCTCAGAATAGGCCATCCGGCCAGCTAATTTTTTATATTCCTAACATTAATATTAAGAAAAATTACTTTTTAAATTTTTGTAATATTCCTAACATCTGCGTTTTAGCCGCTGAATTCAAATCAAGGCTTGGTATCGCAAAACGTCCAATTCCGTACCTCGTGTCAATTTGGGGGACGTGAATTTTTACTTTCCTCCATTCCCCCCCCCATTGCGTCTCCTTAGCCTTTCCAGTCATATTTTTTTTTTCTTTTGATCCGCCGTTCCCCTCCTGTCTAGCAAGTCAATTTTATGGAGGGTGATGACCCGCGGTCTAGGCGATCATGTACATCAGCAGCCTACGCATTATGTTTTTATCCTTAAATGTTATCTTTTGAGTATTTTACCGTTGTATCTCTGTCAATTTCACTACACATCTCCCCACTTGAAAACATGCCTATGGCAAGTTCCAAAACCAGCGATACACATAGGTAAAATTACTCCTCACGTCTGCCATTACTCTAATTTTGATCACAGGGGTGCCGACTGAGGAAATCTGCACCGACATTCAATTTGCCTGGGATATATTGGATACTGAACTGATAAGGTTGAAGCAATAAAGACCACCTCAGCAATCTTGCGTTTTCATGCTTAGCCTGAGACAAGAACACGAGAGGCTGATGATCCGTCTCCACCACAAATGTCCTACCATACAGATAGATTTGAAACTTCTTTATTGCCCAGATTAATGCTAAACATTCTTTTTCGCTTGTGGAGTATCCTTGTTCCGCCTTATTCAATTTACGGCTTGCATAAGCGACTGGTTTCAGTTCCCCATCAGGTGAAGATGATCTTTGCAACAAAGCCCCTCCGAGTCCCACATTACTTGCATCGGTTCTTAAGACAAAGTCCTGTGTCAAATCAGGCAGTTTGAGAATAGGCTTGCTAGTGAGTTTTTCCTTTAACTCTTGGAACGCTAGTTCACATTGTGCAGTCCAAATAATTTTATCTGGAAGTCCCTTGCGAGTCAGATCAGTCAGAGGAGCACAAATAGCGTTAAAATTCTTGATGTATTTCTGATAAAATCCGCATAACGACACAAATGATCGCACGTCTTTTTTTGTTTGCGGCCTAGGTGCTCTCTGCAGTTTTTCCAAATTCTTAGGATCAGGGGTCATATTACCCTGATATACAGTGTGCCCCAAGAATTCCAACTCTTTGCATCCAATACAACATTTTGTTGGCCTAGCAGTTAAGTTCGCCTCCCGAAGTCTATCAAACAACATCTCCAGAGCTTCAATGTGTTCTTCAAATGTCTCGGTGGCGACGAGAATATCATCCATGAAATTTGTGATACATGGGTTATTCAGGGGGTCCAACAATTTTCGCATCATCCTTGAAAACACACTCGGAGCATTTTTCAGTCCGAATGGTAGCATATTGAATTCATAATGTCCATCCGAAGTGCTAAAAGCCAAATAAGGTCTCACTTCAGGCTTCACTGGGATCTGGTAATAGCCTTTACTAAGATCCACCTTTGAAAAGTATTTTGCCTTGTTCAGTCTGGCAAATAGCTGTTTTGTGTCTGGTAATGGATCCACTTGTCCTTCTGTGACAGCATTCAGTTTCCTGTAATCTATGCACAGTCTGTGTTCCCCAGACGGTTTCCTCAACAAAACGACACTAGAACTAAAAGATGATTCACTGTGCGAAATAATCCCCTCCTTCAATAAATAATCTATTTCTTCCTTTAATGCCTTCTCCTTCGCGAACGGAATAGAATAGGCTCTCATACAGATTGGGTTTGAGTCTACCAGTTTCATGTCATACTGTAGCAAATTTGTATGGCCTGGTTTATCTGTTAATACATCTGTATGTTCCTCCAGAACCTTTTGAACTCTCTCCCTCTGGTTTTTAGTCAGGTGCTTACTGACTTTTACCTGTGCTGCTGTTTCACAAGGATGTAATGGGTATTCATGTGAGGTGAGTGGTTCCTTTTGCATCTGGGTTGCAATAGCCAAGGTCAATAAGGGGGTGCTTTCCTGGAGTGGTCTGTCCAGATACTTCTTTAACAGGTTTACATGATAAACTTTTTCCTTCCCCTTTTTGTCAATTTTATAGTTTGTTCTAGACACCTTCTCTAGAACCGTATATGGACCTTGCCAACCAATTTGTAATTTATTCTGGCTTCCGGGTAGTAAAAGCAGCACCTTCTCTCCGACTGCCAGTTCCCTGTCCTTTGCCTTCCTATTAAAATATGCTGCATGTTTCTTCCGGGCTTGTTTCAAATTATCATTTGCCAGTTTCCATCCAGCTTTCAAACGAGTGGTCAGTTCGTTCACGTATTGATACGATGAGGTAACAGTCTCTTCCGCCTTCTCATCTGTCCAGGTCCTTAATAGAGCTTCTAATGGACCTTTTATTGGCCTCCCAAATAGCAGAGTTGCGGGAGCCATCCCGGTTGAACTATGTGGTACCTCCCGGTACGCAAACAATGCGGCGGGCAGGAATTGATCCCACAGATCCGGTTTTTCGTGTGCCAGCTTTCTCAGGATAGAAATGAGAGTCCCATTGAACCTCTCTACCTGGCCGTTCCCTTGTGGATGGTACGGACTACAATGAAAGTGCCTGGCTTGAAATAGCTTAAAAACTTCTTCCGTTAGTTTCCCCTTGAACTGAGAACCATTATCCGTCAAGATTTGATGCGGGAATCCTAATCGGGTAAATATTGTAAGTAGTGCCTCTGCTACATGTTTTGAATCAATTGATGGCAGGGCTACCGCCTCTCCCCACATAGAACAAGTGTCCACCAGAGTAAGGATGTAACTGTTCCTCCTCTTGGTCCGAGTGAGAGGTCCTACAATATCCACTGCAACCCTCTCAAAAGGTGTTCCCACTATGGGCATTTCTCCTAGAGTTGCAGGGGCAGTCCAGTGCTTTGGAGCTACCCTTTGACATTCTGGGCAGGATTTGACATATCTTTTTATATCCTCCGTTATCCCTGGCCAGAAGTAATGACAAGCTATACGCTGTCCTGTGGCGCTGATCCCCATGTGACCACTGAAGGGGATTGCATGTCCGAGTTCCATCACTTTCTCTCTATATGCAATGGGAAGAACCAGCTGGTTGTGACCATTTGTTCCAGTTCCGGCCTTCCTGTATAAGAGTTTGTTCTTCATGAAATATTCCCCCTTGCTCGGAGGTGTGTGGCATTTGGGTAATTTTTTAAAACCTGGCTGGAGTGTCCTATCCTCAGCCTGCGCCTTCCTCATCTCCTCTGGATGAGCATTTATAGGTTCACCTTCTTCCTCCTTCTTCTGTGACCTGGTCTGCACTGTCGCCATGATCACAGGTTTCTCGGGATTCCCCAAGAAGACGTATCTACACCCCAATATCAGAGGGTAGATTGGTTCATCTATCACTGCTGCTCTGATTTCTCCTTCCACATAGCGAGTTTTCACCGTTATCCTTGCGATGGGAAGTGTCATGAGTGGTATGTCCTTAGTCGCCCCCTTGTATTTCCACTGTTTCTGTGGTATACTGACTTGGGTCCACTAGGCTAGACTTCACAACTGAATCATAATCCAAACCTGTATCATAAAGGCACCTTATGGTGACCCCATTACAAATAACATCCTCACAAACTGGGGGTGATAAGGTTCCTGTTGTCCCTTAGGATTAACCTTTAATCTTTGCGTCCCCGACTTCATTGCAGCAATGTTTGAAGGTTTCCTTCTACAAAATTCGGTGTTATGGTTATCCTTCTTGCACCATTTACACCATCTTTTTCCTTGGTTCAACGGTTTTCTTTCATTGAACTTTTGGTCATTGAACTGTGAGTTTCTGTCGCGATAGTCATTTCTTGGCCGCTCAAAGTTTGTCCTACCCTTATTTCCCTGCTCTCTATTATCAAATTTATTAAATTGCTGTGGAGCTTTAAAATTGTCTATGTGCTTCTTCTTAGCACCACTTACCTCTGCCTGGGCTGCCTGATACCTCTCAGCAACATTTAAAATTTCCCCCAACTTCTCTGCACCCTGTTCCATGAGAAATTTTCTCATGTCTGGAGCCATGGACTCTCTCAATTGCTCAATCATGATCATTTCTTTAAGATCTTGGGTCTTCCCCAGAGCCGTCCATTTCTCCAAATAGGTTTCTATTCTGGCAGAAAATTGGTGGTATGTCTCCCCAGACAACAGTTTGGCATTTCTGAATTTCTTACGATAAAATTCACCATTCTTTTCGTACCTTAATAACAAAGCCTGCTTTAACATGTCATAATTGTCTTGGTCTTCCCTGTTCATTTTGGCAAATACTTCGTAAGAAGTACCCCTCAATCCCTGTGATAGCTTTAAGCTCCACCTCTCTCTCTCTAACCCATATGTAGTAGCTAATAACTCAAAACGTCCTAGGTACCCCTCTATGTCATCGTCTTTTTCAACAAAATGGTCTAAATGAAACCCCATAGCTGAGTTTGAGGCTCCCATACTGGGCGTAGCATCTGAGGCAAAAGGGCTGGCACCATTTTCAGGGGCCGGGCCTTGTAATTCCAGCTCCCTTAGTCGTAATTCGTGCTCCCTCTGCAACCTTCTATCTATCTTCAGTCAACCTCCCTCTTCCCTTTCGGCAGTAACCTTTTTTCTTTTTATCTTCTGCCTCCCTTTGCTGTCGTTTTTCTTCTGCCTCAATCTGCAGCCTCTTAATTTCTCTATCAGCCTCAATTTGTAACCTCTTCTCTTCAGCTACCTTTCTATCTTCCCTTTCAATATATTTATCACATTCAGTCGTTACGTATTGAATTAAAATTTGACCATCCATCCCCATCTCCTTCGCAGTGAGCACAGCAGCTGATCTAAACTTTGCTAGCTCTGCCATACTTTTTGGACAATATAATAATATACAAGATAAATCTCTAACCAGTAAATACACTAAGTACTTCTAATTACTATATGACTATAGTCTAACTAATTCTAACTAACCAGTTAACTAATTAATTATTACTGGCTGTGAAGATTCACCAACTTTTATCTGCAGGGACACTTTTAATTTTAAAGGAAATTTTACAATTTATTTCCCTACTTTTATTTCTCCCACCAGGAGATCCTAATTTTACTGTTGGGCTAATTATCCCTGGACAAGACCCCAATTTATGTAGTGGTGTTGATGGTATTGTATGATGGTGTTATTACTACCTGTAACTTGTATGAGGCCAGCTGTGAAGGCTCCTGAGATAAAATGTAGTTGAGAATTATCAGAAGGCCTTTCTTGCTACCACTACGACCTCACACTTAATTTTTTTTTTCTTAATGAATGTGGCTACGTAAAGTGTCTAGGGTAATGATGTGTAATGTGGTGTGTTAGTTATAAATACACCCACAGACATTTAAGAAGACTAATAAGATTAACAAGTGTTAAAATACACTGAACTAACTCACGTGTATAAAGTTTTTGATATAATTATATTACATTTATTGGTTCTGGATCAAGTTTTATTTTGACCAGAACTTGTTTTAAAAGAAGGATTTAAAAATTATGAAAATTATGCATGGAATGTTACATAATAAATGCAAAAGTGTACATATTTAAGTACTAGAATAGTTAGTTTTATTAAAATGTTCTGGTAGTCAGCTACTAGGGAGGATATTTATTGTCTGTGCTGTTGGGGTGGTCTCATCACACCTGTCTATATTGACTACACCATGTCCAGAAAATGGTGGGAATTTTTATGGGGATATTAGTCACTACCAATAGTTGGTGAATGTCCAGCAGACCAGAGGCTCACTCATCTTTTTTGTAGCTCTGGTGCTGAAAACTTGCGGTCCCACCTCTCCGTGCTGGCGGGCAATAATGGTGGTCTCTGTCACAAGAACTGCACAGATACACTCGAGTAAAGTCACCCACCGAATAGACTCTGCTTTGTTGTCGATAGAAAACTCACAGCTCTGCAATCAAAGTATGGGCTATGTGTCAAAATCTATTCTATACCCACGTCTGGACACCACACTGACACAACAACCACATCATACAGACAGGTCAGATCTCTCTGACCAAACAGCACAGTTACCATGGTGGGTTTACATCCGATAGATCCTCCCAGACTATAGATTCTGAAAAATATTTATTAGTTGTCGGCCCTAAAAGAAGATAGGTAATCTGTTTCAACGCTTGATTTATTTTGCATAATCCTTGCTGTAGTTTATGTACACTGTTAGTCCCTAGACCCTGACTTGGGCGGGGGGTCTAGAGCAAAATCCCTACTTGTTTGTAAGGCTAGATTTTGATATGGCAGTATCAAATCACTCGAACATGAAACAATATTCAAAATATATAAAGAAATAATTTCAATCTTACCAGATTATGAATACATAACACAGAATTGCTAGCAAAACTCAGCTGAGCTGCTGGCTATAGTATGGCGTCCCTAAATTTATTCACTGTCTTTCATATGGGAAAAACACCACACTTTAAAATCTGTGTCTAACACTGAACAATTATTGAAGAATGACCCCACTTTCGCGTCTGAGCGCTAATGATATGATTGTCTGTGGCCAATCACTGCCTAGTTGTACTTTAAATTTCAAATTTCTACACTAAAGTCATTTCAGTCATGCTTCAGTCAAGTATGGATGGTTATCTGTTAGTCTGTCCGTCTCTACTTGTGTTTCTAAAAAAAAAATGTGCTTGATTTTTGAAGCAACCTTTCTCTCCCCTTAAAATTTTGTCGTAAAAAGTTATATTTAGACACAGCTACCGCTCAAAAACCCTCTCCTCCATAATAAGTAACTTTGAACACCTGTTCCCAAGGTCGTGTTTTTGTGTGCAAATTGTGACACTTTTAGATTCAATATAGTCTAGCGATGATGTGAACTACACTGTCTTTTGTCATTATCTTCAATATTATCTATCCGTTTGTAAAATTAAGATCATATTATTTCATTGCTCAGAATAGGCCATCCGGCCAGCTAATTTTTATATTCCTAACATTAATATTAAGAAAAATTACTTTTTAAATTTTTGTAATATTCCTAACATCTGCGTTTTAGCCGCTGAATTCAAATCAAGGCTTGGTATCGCAAAACGTCCAATTCCGTACCTCGTGTCAATTTGGGGGACGTGAATTTTTACTTTCCTCCCTTCCCCCCCCCCCCCCCCCAATTGCGTCTCTTTAGCCTTTCCAGTCATATTTTTTTTTCTTTTGATCCGCCGTTCCCCTCCTGTCTAGCAAGTCAATTTTATGGAGGGTGATGACCCGCGGTCTAGGCGATCATGTACATCAGCAGCCTACGCATTATGTTTTTATCCTTAAATGTTATCTTTTGAGTATTTTACCGTTGTATCTCTGTCAATTTCACTACACTTTGGGTCATTGTCATGTTGAAATGTTCACCCATCGGAATACATGACCTGCATAAATGGCAGAAGGTGTCCCTCTAGTATGTCGATGTACCTTTCTTTCGTGAGAATTCCTGTGAAAACACACAGTGGGGTGGCACCTCTTGCTGACACCCCTCCCCAAAGATGGAATTTCTGGGTATGTTTCGGTCGCTGGTACACAGGCGTTACAGAGTCTTTCGTCCAAATATTTATTTGAGCAGGATAAGACCAAACAGAACATTCATCTGAAAAAATCACATTGTCCCATGACAATTTTTTTGTTTTCGTGGCATCAGTTCAAGTGCATCTGTTTGTGAGTCTCTGTGAGCAATGGCGACGAAATTACCCGCTTTTTTGTGTAATTCATCCTGTGTAGCTCCCGGTTGACAGTAGCATTAGATACCTCTGAGCTTCCCAACTCGATCATGCGCTGCCGTATGTTTTCTACACTCTTGATTGGGCCAGCCCGAACGATTTGGGCGAGACGCCGATGGTCCTTTGTGTCCAAAATTCTTGGCCTCCCACTACCTTCTTTTCGCTCGATTCCATTACCTGCTTTTAATTTACTTACAACTCTGTAGACAGTCCGCTCAGGAATGTTCACGGTTTTAGAAATGTTGGAACATGTTTGATTTCCTTCATTCTAAAGCTGTGAAATTAACATACACTTTGTCTTTGTATCCATTTTCTGCCACTAGCATTATAAATTGTCGTCTGCTCTATTATCAAGGGACTGTACTCTACGCTAATTTTTTTTTTACTTTTGGTAGTGTTTGCTCACTTAAGTGGAGTGCAAATTTGGGGCAGAACATGCATATTTAATTAAATTTCAGCATATTTAGTTGAGCAATATGACTGCCATTTTTTTTGCAAAGTACTGTATATATATATATATATATATATATATATATATATATATATATATATATATATATATATATATATATATATATATATATATATAGAGGTGTCGGGCGCAAGTAAATTTCAGTTGCTAGCATGCAGTGGCTTCAGACCTCGTTGGCTTTCCGCAGGTGGGTCAGTGTCTGTCCCTAGTCGTGATGTGCTGTGGCAAAATAATTTGTTTTCAACATAAGGGATACTTTCACAGTTGCCGAATACTAGCAGAATTGTAGATTTTAAAGCTGCAACCAAGGTGGAGTGGGTTCATTTTCTACATAAGACAACAGGAGGCGGAGACACTTGGGAGTCATGACCCAGGTGGGCTCGCCCCTCTTAGAGTGTAAAGGTGTATACAGGGCCGAAATACTTGTTTGACGGGGGGACCACTTCTAATGGTCAGATTGCCTCCTGTTGTATCGCTCTGTATAGAGTTTTTTTTATCATCATACACTTAATGTTAATTTAATTATCAGTGAAACTCTTTCCTCTGTGCTCTTGTTCCTTGAAAAAGCTCTGTTACACATTAAATGTTATTATAAAATGTCTCTCACTTGTACTAGTTGAATTCTTTCTTCAATGTTATTTAATTGAAATGTCACCTAGACTTATACTGACTGTCTTATTCTCTTGGTTGGTACCACTCAGTTTACATCATTTATAAAATACTGCCATGTGTGGATAATTATAATTTGTGAAGCAGCCCAAAACTGAGCCACTTATCTTTGAAAGCTCCCACCATAAGACTTGTACACCATATGTTGACTTGAGTAAACCCCACAGCTGCGGGTTTCCCAATCTCTTGAGATGACAATGTTAGTGGCCTCAGTACTTCACAGAAATGCACTTGTATATCACAACATCCAATGGCTGACTAGGTCTCTACAGGATTTGATATGACAATGTTAGTGGCCTCAGTACTTCACAGAAATGCACTTGTATATCACAACATCCAATGGCTGACTAGGTCTCTACAGGATTTGATATGACACTCAGGGCAAGATATGACCTGACATATAATATTACTTAGGTAGTATCGTCCAATTATCTCCCTATCCAGACAGGAGGTATAGTGAGACAGTTTAGATAACTGTGGTTAACCATAAGAGACAAAAGATGTCATAAATAACATGATTTATTCAATTACTAGTACCATATTCCAGTAAACTCACATTTACATTTATGTCCATCATTATCTTCATTACAAACGCATAGGCCTTATGGTAAATGATGTGTGATATCTCAAACGATACAGAAAATCAATTCTATTCATACATTCCCTCTTCCAATTAATACAGTCCAATCCAGCAAGCTTAAAATATTGGAAAGCTTTCCTAAAACTATTATCTTAGTCCATTTTATCTTCTGATTTAATTACACAATTCAATATACTAACACAGGCTTGGATTCCTTCCATGTGTCGTGAAGTCTGATTCACAATCCGTCATTCATACCTCAACGGCACGCCATACTTTATAACAGTGTAACCTAGACGGACCAATGGAATGGCCTCCTAATTCGTTTATTTACACTAGTATTAGGCATTCATCATGGCCAGTCCAAATCTGTGTAACCTTATCGGAATCGGAGGTAAACTACAGCATTACGAGCGAAGTATCGCCTGGAAGAGGTCAGTAACTTAATAATAGGACTGTTACTGTATAAGTAGGTGTAACGACTTCCACAAAATGTATTATAATAACAGAGAAAAGTGAAGTAGAATGCATCGAGACATTAGGTTAGTCAAAAATTTTGCTGTTTAGGCTACGCCTAGGAAAAGATGGAAGTATGATATAAAAGATAATTATCTAGAAAGATAAAGACTAATCCAGGTGTATTTTAAACCTAAGATGAAGGAAGTTGCTCCAGGAATAAGGAAGACATTTGAATTCCTGGTTTTCCATATTTGCACATCTAGACAAATGTATGCCAATATTTGCGTATGCAACACACGGCAGCATTACTGCTTCCCATGTCGTTCGGTCCTGACCTATATAAGGACTTGCCCTCTTGCGAAAGCAGGCCATAAAATGTTGAAAATACAGCGAGAGCGCCAGGTCTGTCAGTGAAGACTTTCTTTGCCTTCTGCATCTAAGAGCAGACGGTATGACCATTAACAGCTCGACTGTATGTACTTGGGGGTAAGAAAGAAAGAAAAAAAAATAATATATATATATGGGCGGCCAAAAAGTAATGCCTCGTAATTTTTCATTTCATTCAATAGGCAAGAAAACAGATAAAATTCACATTGAAATGTAGCCCCAAGTCTGAACTTCTAAAATTTATTTCTCAATGTAGTCTCCGTTATTTGTTACAGTGTTTGTCCATCTTCTCACAAGGGCATGTATCCCCGCACGGTAAAAATGTGTGTCCTTTTTCCTAAACCACTGGCGTACGGCACGTTTAAGGGTCTCGGTGTCCTCAAAGTGATGTCCGCGAAGATCTTCTTTCAGTGGTCCAAACAGATGGAAGTCAGAAGGTGCAAGATCGGGACTGTAAGGGGGATGTGGTAATAATGACCATCCAAATTCTGCAATCATCAATTGTGTGTTTAGAGGTGTGTGGCGTGGCATTATCGTGCAACAGTAGTGTAGTTCTCTGATCTTTTAATGGGTAAAGTCGCCGAAGACGACCTCTAAGCTTCTTCAAAGTTTCAATGTAACGGTCTGCATTCACCGTGATTCTCTGTTCCAAGAAGTCGAGAAGAATCACTCCCTTCTCATCCCAGAACACGTAGACCATAACTTTCCCTACAGATGGTGAACATTTGAACTTCTTTCTTGTCGGCGATGTTGTGTGATGCCATTCCATTGACATGCCTCTTGGATTCTGGTTCAAAAAAATGAACCCAAGTCTTATCACTTGTCACAATATTCGATAAAAACTCTTCTCCTTCAGTTTCGTAACGGTGCAGGTGATTGATGGCTATGGTTTTCCTTGTTTCTTTATGTCTGTCTGTCAACATTCTGGGTACCCACCGTGCACAAACTTTTGAATAACCCAGGTCTTTAATGATGTTCTGGACACTGCCTTTACTAATGACAACATAGAAGAAAGTTCATTCAGTGTTACACGACGGTCACCACGAATGATGCCATCAACTCGATGAATGTTGTGTAGAGTCACTGCGGTAGACGGACGGCCAGTCCGCTTTGCGTCAGCCATTGAGGATTGACCTACTTCAGCTTCGTCACAACGATGTACCCAACGTCGGACCAGTAGAAGGGAGGGACAACGATTACATCAGTTACGTCTGCCCAAACCTAGGATCGACCTGTTCAAAAAGAGTCTAGCCTACTCTGGTGCCTACTTATGGAACAGCCTTCCACACCACCTAAAAAGCCTACCTACACAATATTCTTTTAACAAAGCACTTTTCAAACACTTCCTCAACACTGATTATCTACCCCCATAGAAACAGTATTTGCCTGTCAACATCTCATCCATAGGTCAACATTTATTTTCCTCTTCCGCTCATTTTTGTGTGTGAATAATTTGTTTTATATCCATGTAATATCATTATTATATTCACTTTAAAATATTATTATATAATGTAATGTATGTGTGAATGTACCCACATAATACTGTACTTTAGAAATGTGAGTCGTGAGAATGTACCCGCATACCAAAAATACAGATTAATTGTAGACGGATTGATCGCATGAGTGAGTGTCGGTATACAGAATTTATTTATTTTTATTTATTGTTTTATTTATTTTATTTTATTATTACTATTTTCCCCCATTTACTAGCTTGTTTGTTTAAAAAAAAAAACCCTACTCATTTTTTTATTATTATGCTTGCATACTGTAAATGAATGCTGTTATGGTAACTTTATAATGTTGCATGCCTTTAAATTAATGCTTAAAGCATCATGTGGGAATGAAAGGATATAGTATGCAAGATTAATGAGAGTGGAAGGGCAGAATGTTAGACGGGCCTGCGCGCCCAATTCTTTACCCTTCGAAAATAAAGTTCGTTCGTTCGTTCGTTCGTTCGTTCGTTCGTGCTAACATCCACTGTTGAATCTCCATAAACATTCTTCAAACGTTCTTGGATACGAATTGGGGTCTCGCCTTCAGCATTGAGGAATTCTATGACATAACGTTGTTTTAACCGAACGTCTTTGGCAGCCATTTTTAAACTGTTACAGTGGTGCCACCTGTTACTGAAACAGGTAGGTAATGCTATACTGTGCAGAAGAGTGTTTGAGAAATTCTGCTAAATTTACAAATTGTCCGATGCAGTATTTATATACATAAAAAATAGGAGGCATTACTTTTTTTTACCTTCCCTCGTATATATATATATATATATATATATATATATATATATATATATATATATATATATATATATATATATTTTATATATATATATATATATATATATATATATATATATATATATATATATATATATACGTATATATATATATGTATATAAATTTCACAAAGAAAAGAAAAACTTGTATAAAATAAATTGTAAATATTTACCAACAGACTTACTTGAATTATTTCAGTTAAGTTACAGTTCTTGTTGGTAAATAGGTTAGTTTAATACCCCTAGCAGAGCATTATAAACAGAGGAGGATCTGGAGAGGAATATTTAGGGACCTAGGATAAAACACTATCATCATACCTAGGAACGTATACAGCTTGATCTTACCTTTGATGTCCATACACCATTACTCTTTTCAGAGAAGGGGGTATTACTTATAAGACCATTCTCTTATCTGGCGCTATCCTGGTATCACCTGATACAACTTTGTGTCCAGGATATCTTATATTTTAAACAATATTAAACCCTCTCGTGACACTGGTGTCTCAGTCCGGGATACCCTTACTACCCTGGGGTCTTTTCTTTGAGATATTCAGGCGTATAAGTACCCACTTATATCTTCTGAGGTAGCAGTAGGGAAATATTTGTAATACATAAAATTAATTATAATAAAAAGTAGGAATACAAAAAGCACTTTGTAGTACCATTGAGTACAAACCAAAAATTGTGGTGACTGGGTACACTGACAGTGGTCTTTAATTAATTAGAGTTTGTATTAATATTAGTTGGGTCTATTAAAAGAGGTTGAGTGTTTTCAAGATATTATTGTATGAGTGTGGCAGACTTGGCAAAATTTCGATCTGCTACAGTGCAGACGGCAAAGGAGTTTGGGTTAAGTGGCGAGGCTCTTATTCAATATGTCACAACTGAGTGTGACACGTTTATTGAAAGAGAAGATAAGAAGTTGGAAACAGAAACGAAATTTCAGGTGGAAGCTGATAGAGAAGCTAAGAAACTGGAAGCTGATAGGGAGGCTAAGAAAATGGAAGCTGATAGGGAGGCTAAGAAAATGGAAGCTGATAGGGAGGCTAAGAAACTGGAAGCTGAGGAAAGAAGAAAGGTTGCTGAGAGAGAGGAAAAGAGATTGCAAATAGAGGCTGAGGAAAAGAGGTTGCAAAGGGAGCATGAGTTGAGAATGAAAGAGCTTGAACTTCAAGAGAATTTTACTGGTAATGGAAGTAGTCCAACCACCGCTGGCAATAGTACAAGCCAAAGTACCTCAAATGGAGCCATGATTTTTCACTTGGATCCATTTGTGGAGAAAGACGATGCAATTGAGGCTTATCTGGATAGATATGAGAGATTAGCCACTAGCTATGGCTTAGAAAAGGAAAAATGGAGCATTAAGCTATCGCAGGGGTTGAGAGGAGTTTCTTATGAAGTGTATGCAAAACTCGGAAAAGAAGACCAGGATGATTATGAAATCCTGAAGCAGGCATTGCTGGTTCGTTATGAAAAGAACTCAGAATCTTATAGGAAGAGATTCCGAACTGCTAAGCTTCTTCCTGGAGAAACCTACCACCAATTCTCCGCCAAATTAGAAACCTATTTGGAGAAGTGGACTACTCTGGGAAAACGTCCAGACCTAAAAAAGATTTTCATGATGGAACAAGTGAGAGAGTCTATGTCTCCAGACATGAGAAAATTTCTTATGGAACAAGGCGCAGAGAGATTGGGGGAGATCTTAACAGTTGAGAGATATCAGGCAGCTCAGGCAGAAATAGCAGGAAGTAAGAAGAAGCAAGGAGAAAGTAGTAGGCCACCAGAAAACCAGAATAAGTTTGAAAATAGGGACCAACAACACAAATACACACAAGGTTATGACAAGCCTAAATTTGACCATAGCGACAAGAACCCTCAGGTACAAGATAAGAAACCCTATATACAGGGTGAAAAGTGATGTAACATTTGTAAAATGAACAACCACAATACTTTGGACTGCGGAAAGAAAATCCCTCCATATTATGCTGCATATATTATAACAGAGGACATGGGAAGGAAGGAACTGGCAGCCAGTCAGATAGACCTCCATCATCCCCCACCTGTGAAGAAGTAATTTGTAACGGCACTACTATCATGTGCCTTTATAATTCAGTATTGGTATACGACTCAGTCGTGATTGCATCCGTAGTGCATCCTAATCAATATACCTCAGAAACCGTGAGATACAAGGGGCATTAAAGGGAACCGCCACCATGACACTTCCCATAGCAAGGATCAATGTCAGGACTCGCTACGTGGAAGGAGTGATAAGAGCAGCAGTGAGTGATGATCCTATATTAACGCTGGTAATAGGAAGCAGATATGTCTTCTTGGGTGACCCATACACGATCCATTGGAAGTATTGATGCGGACATGGACTGAAATAATATAGCAATTTTAAAGAAAGAATTGATTTCTTGCTGGAAGAAAATTTCATTTCCCCATATGAGTCATATTATAGCTCCAGTGTGGTTTAGCTGAAGAAACCCTCTGGTGAACATAGTCTCTGCATTGATTACAGGAAATTGAATACTATCACAGAGTCAGAAGTGGATCCATTACCGGATACAAATCAGCTGTTTGCCAGGTTGAATAAGGCAAAATATTTTTCTAAAGTGGATCTAAGTAAAGGTTATTACCAGATTCCCGTCAAGCCTGAAATCAGACCATTGCTGGCCGTTAGCACTTCGGACGTGCACTATGAGTTTAATATGTTGACTTTCGGTTTGAAGAATGTTCCGAGTGTTTTCTCCAGGATGATGAGGAAACTACTGGATCCCTTACAAAACCCAGCTATCACCAATTTCATGGATGAAATCCTAATAGCTAAAAAAACATTTGAGGAACATCTATCATCTCTAGAATTGTTATTGGATAGACTCAGAGAGGCAAATTTGACCGCTCGTCCTACTAAATGTTGTATTGGTTGCCAGGAACTGGAATTCTTGGGTCACACGGTATATCAGGGTAATATGACCTCTGACCCCAAGAATTTGGAAAAACTTCAGAGAGCACCAAGACCACAAACCAAGAAAGATGTGAGATCCTTTGTCTCATTATGTGGTTTCTACCAGAAGTATATTAAGAATTTCAACAGCTTATGTGCTCCTCTGACTGATTTAACTAAGAAAGAGAAACACGAAAAAAATGAGTAGACGGCGGATTGTGATGAGGCGTATTCAGAGTTGAAACAGAAACTCACAAGTAGGACTATACTGAGACTTCCAGATCTGAGTCAGGAATTTGTAGTTAGGACTGATGCAAGCAACGTAGGGTTCGGTGTAGCATTATTGCAAACCCGGAGAAATGAACCCCGTTGCTTATGCAAGCCGCAAATCGAAAAAGGCGGAAAGGAATTATTCCACTGTTGAAAGAGAATGTTTGGCGTTGGTCTGGGCCATAAAGAAGTTCCAGATATATCTTTATGGTAGGCATTTCGTGGTCCAGTGTGATCACCAGCAACTGGTCTTTCTTGCTCAGGCTAGACATGGTAACGCAAGGTTATTAAGGTGGTCTCTTTTGATCCAACCTTACTCGTTTACCATTGAATACATCCCTGGATCTCAGAATGTTGGGGCAGATTTCTTAAGTACGCACACCCCTGAAGGAAACCAAGAGAGTAGGAAGGGAGAATAAACTTCCTATTGGATGAATGCCTTGCTGATGAACCCAGAAGGAATGCTCCACCAGATGGTTAACGATTTTGAATTGGGGGACTTTTGTCGTAAGGTTTGATTCACAACGCGTCATTCATACCTCAACGGCACGTCATACTTTATAACAGTGTATCCTAGACGGAATGGCCTCCTAATTCTTTAGTTTACACTAGTATTAGGCATTTATTATGCCAGTCCAAATGTGTGTAACCTTATCGGAATTTGAGGTAAACTACAGCATTACAAGCAACGTTCCGCCTGGACAAGGTCAGTAATTTAATAATAGGACTCTACTGTATAAGTAGGTGTAAAGACATCCACAAAAAGTATTATAATAACAGAGAAAAGTGAAAAAGAATGTATCTGGACATTAGGCTAGTCGAAATTTTGCTCTTTAGGCTACGCCTAGAAAAAAATGGAAGTAACGTAGAAAAGACAATTATCTGGAAGGATAAAGACTAATCCAGGGTTTATTTTAAACCTAAGATGAAGGAAATCGCTCCAGGAATAAGGAAGATATATGAATTCCTGGTTTTCCATATTTGCAAATCTAGACAAATGTATGCCGATATTTGCGTGTGCAACACATGGCAGCATTACTGCTTCCCGTGTCGTTTGGCCCTGACCTATATAAGGACTTGCCCTCTTGCGAAAGCAGGCCATAAAATGTAGAAAATACAGCGAGAGCGCCAGGTCTGTCAGTGAAGACTTCCTTTCCTTCTGCATCTGAGAGCAGACGGTATGACCATTAATAGCTCGACTGTATATACTTGAGGGTAAGAAAGAATATATATATATATATATATATATATATATATATATATATATATATATATATATATATATATATATATATATATATATATATATATATATATATATATATGTATATATATATAGTTCTAATTTATTAATTAAATTGTGCGTTAGGAAGTGTAGATGTGTTTTAGACCACTGTGTAATATCTGGAGGCAAAACCGAGCCTGTGTATATTCAAATAAATGAGAATGGCAGCGGAAAGTGTGTTCATAGTTTTAGAAAAGCATTTAAAGAATTATTTCTTGATGGAATGGGGGACACACCAGGAGCAAAGAAAAGGATGAAAGGAATTGCATTACTGTATTGTTTAAGATATCACATAGTATTTTCAACTAAACCTAATAACTGTATGGAGACGAATCATGGACAGCTAGTTGTGACCATGGATTTGGAGAAGGATTATCTTCACAAGGAACTGGATTGTGTTATTACTGATTTATTATGCCCTGTGCGTCTACGTGCACTTTGTCTGAAACTGTCTCTCATCCCCTACATCTGTGCTAGAGAGATAGAGATAGACAATACAGTGGTTAACAATTGTATTTCAGGTTACATCCTGTAACTAAAAGTACACCTTTAAGGAGCCAGCCACAACTATAGGAGCTAGTGGTGCGAGCGCCCTTTAATTCTAGAGGGACAGCCACCCAGTACCTACTGCCTGGAAGAATCTCATGTGATGTTTCTATCCAGAACAGAAGTGTGACAGGCTACAAAACCAAGAACAGAAGCTAAGTAGCCACACAAGGCTACTGTCCAGTGTACAACAGCATTACCACAAACATAGAAATAAAGACATAATGATGACAATTCAGTGCATTTTAGATAGGCAAATTTATATTCAATAATTGACTGTAATTCAGAAACCGTGAGGAACTTTTATTGCTCCTAAAATAAAGATAGTCTACAACCAGAGTGAGTTCAGCCAAGAGAGGAGAACTTTCCTACAAATTTAAAGACACTAGATAGTTTGAACATTAAACAAGTGATTTTATTCATTTAATGTTGTATTCAAATTTTGAGTTCAGTGAAAGATTTTCACAAAGAAAAAAAAACTTGTATAAAAGAAATTGTAAATATTTACCAACAGACTTACTTGAATTATTTAAGTTTAGTTACAGTTCTTGTTGGTATATAGGTTAGTCTAATACCCCTAGCAGAGCTTAACATTATAAACAGAGGAGGATCTGGAGAGGAGTATTTAGGGACATAGGATAAAACACTATCATCATACATAGGAACGTATACAGCTTGATCCTACCTTTGATGTCTATACACCCTTACTCTTTTCAGAGAAGAGGGTATTACTTATAAGACCAGTCTCTTATCTGGTACTATCCTGGTATCACCTGATTCAACTTTGTGTCCAGGAAATCTTACGTTTTAAACAATATTAACCCCTCTCGTGACACCATTAATAGCACAATGAGATTCTACACAACACAACCATTTCCAAAAAGGAAAATTTTGATATTATATTTACACATATATATTGTGAAGTAATATCTTGCTTACCCTCAATCTCAAACAAACAGGCTTTCCAGAATTAATACAGTCTGCTCACACAAATGCAAATGGCAATGTAGCTTATGGCAGATGCTGCTAATCCGTGTAACAGTTTTTGAGTTTCGTGGCAAGTGTGTCCTCCTTTCGTTCCATCCGGCTTTATATAGGTCGACCTCTACCGTATTGGAGAGCATATGTGCCAAAGTATTTTCATTCACGCACAAACGTGTAGGTAAGGCAAGGTGTGCTCTTATGAAAAATCCAAAATAAGTCTGGAGTCCTTATTTCTGAACGGAATTCCTCCATCTTAGGCTTATTTTACTCATATGAATGACATCTATCAATTGAGATATCTAACGTATTCTATAGTTTATCCGACTTTTCACTGGAGCAGCCGAAACATGGAAAAACACAACAAGGTTCATGTTCCACTGTCTTCTTTTCACAGTAACTTCTGCTCTACACCACATCCAGTGAAATTATAGATATCTGCCTAAAGCTAATGATCCCCATTATCAAACCTGGTCCTTCTTTAACAAGGTACTCCATGTATATCCACACACTGCCTTCCGAAATATTTTCATCATCTACACTTTCGCTGTCTCCATGTTGAATAGCTTAACATATCCCCGACACTACGTGTACCAAGCTGGCGTTTCATTGGTCAGTTACTTCCACGGGTGTTGCGCGGTTTATAATTTTTAATGATAGCCAAGATATGATTCAGACCTCACTATACAAAGCATTATTGATGATCAAAAATAGACGTCTGGTACAAGAAAGGATGCAAAGCAGATGCTTAATCGAATTTTGACTTTTGGCATTGCTTGGATTTCGGAACACAATTCTTGTTCAGGTTAATCGTGCTCAAATACGACCACAAGATCATACCATGAACTTTCATAATGCTGCTTGTGATTTAAAAGCCTTCAAGAGTATTTTTTGAGCAGTCGAGAATCACCGGCTGGTTTCTCATATGAAGCAGGGCAGAAACTGTGATGAATGAAATATTCAAGTAGAAGATGCCCCAGAAAGAAGAAACAAATACAAGGTGAAAAATCCAAGCAACGTTTGGCTTGCTGGAAAAGAAGAAATTGTGAGAGGAATGAAAGAAACTATTGATCGCCTCCATAATGAAATAAAAGAAAGAGTTGTCCGTCTCCATGACTTGGGTTTCTATAGACGTTAAAGGATTAATGCTCTGAACGCATCACGATTCTGGGCAAGTCGACCTGCATCAGCCAAAGACAAGTTCAGACTCTCTGTGATGTCCTGGGTACACCGTCGTCTAGGTCGACCCCTTCCCCTTTTTCCAGGGACCATGCCTTCCATCACTGTTTTTTCCAGGCTATTATGCCTTTTTATATGACCGAAAAATTTCAGCTTCCTTATTGCGATGGTATTTAGGAGCCAATGTTCCTGTACGTTTAGTGAGTGCAGTACTTCTCTGTTGGTCTTTTTTTCTGTCCAGGGTATTCTCAACATCCTTCTGTAGCATTTCATTTCAAATGATGTAATCTTTTTTGCAACTGTTTTATTGAGTGTCCAAGTCTCGCAGCCGTATGTTGCCACTGGGAATATACATGCTCTGATCAGCTATAACTTTGTTTCTTTGCTTGTGCCTTGCCATAGGTTTTTCATGTGTATTAGTTTATGTGAAGCAATTGCAAGTCTTCTTTTAATTTCTACTGCACAGTCGCCAGAGCTGTTGATGATTGATCCTAAGTATTCGAATTCATTAACACTTTCCAGTTCTTCGTTATCAATTTCAATTTCTGGTTTGGTCTTTACTTTGTCTGTTGTCAATACTTTAGTCTTCTTGGTGTTTAGGTATAGATTCTGGGCCTCGCTGTGTTTTTTGGTGGACAGAAGTAATTGTTCAAGTACTTCTGGGTTGGTCGATAGGAGGACTGTGTCGTCAGCATATCTGATTTCCGTTATCTGGTACCCGCCGATGTTAAATGAGTCAAACTCTGTGTGTTCTTGGTCATCTCTTACATTTCTCATGATATTCTCGGCATAAATATTAAACAGGTAAGGGGAAAGGGTACAGCCTTGTCTTACTCCTTTCTGTACTTCAAACCATTCTGATGTTTCCCCCTCTATTCTTACGGCTGCCTGTTGTTCTTGGTACAGCAGTGCGATGAGTTGTATAAGGTGGTTTGGAAATCCCATATTTTTCATAATAGCCCATAACTGCTGATGATGTACACAATCGGAAGCCTTGGTGTAATCAATGAAACAAGTATGTAGGTCAACGTTGAATTCTCTACACTTTTCTATGATGATCCTCATGTTGAATATATGATCTCTAGTGCCTCTACCTGGTCGAAAACCCGCCTGTACTTCGTTTATTTCTGTTTCTAGCTTTTATTGCATCCTTTTCATTGTGATTTGTAATAGTATTTTGCTGGCATGGCTTATAAGAGCTATAGTTCTGTAGTTTGTGCACAGTTTTAGGTTGCCCTTTTTTGGCAAGGGTATGTAAATTGATCTTTTCCATTCCTTGGGCCAAATTCCGCTTTGCCAGATCTTGCAGCATAATGCATGGTATATACGAGCGCTGCCTTCTCCTCCTGCCTGTATCATTTCAGCTGTTATTTCATCACAACCAGGAGATTTTCCACTTTTTAAGTGTTTGATTGCGTTCCGGACTTCCTCTATGGTAGGTTCTGGTTCACGTTCCGCTTCATTCATGACGTTGTTATCTGCCGCTTTGTTTATTTCCGTATACATTTCTTGACAGTACTCCTTCCATCTGTTAAGAATATCTTTACGTTCTGTTAGAGTGTCGCCTTTCTTGTCGTTTATTGCTCGAGGTGATGATTTAAAGTTGCTGTTCTTCAATGTTCTTACTTCAGAAAACATATTCTTACTCAATCCCTGTTCGCGCATTTCCTCTATTTTCCTGCAGGTGTCGTTTATGTATTGTTGTTTGTCTTGTCTGACTCGTTTTTTAATCTGCTTTGTGTATTCCTTGTACAACTCCAGATTTTCTGTATCTTTTTTGGACTTCATTTTTCTTCTCTCTACCACCAACTTCAGTGTTTCGTCTGAGACGTATTCTCGTCTCTTTATACTTCTTTTAGGAATTAACCTCTGTGCATTTGTAATATAAACATCTTTGATGTTATTGGCAAGTTCATCTGGTGTCATTTCCTCCTGTACTGCCATAAGAATGTCAAATTTGTTCTGAATATCGACACTGTACTCGTCTGGTATGGCGCTTGTGTCATAACGTATTACTTTGTCGCTTGTAATGACTTTTTTCAATTTGGTCTTAAAGTTTGCAGCAAGAAGTTCATGGTCGGAGTCACAGTCTGCTCCTGGGAGCGTCTTGATGGATGAGATACAAGATCGCCACCTTTGTTGTATTAAGATGTAATCTATTTGGTTCTTGCTTTTTCCGTCCGGTGACGTCCATGTATATAGTCTTCTAGGGTGTTGCATGAAAAGAGTATTTGTGATGACTAGGTTGTTTTCTAGGCAGAATGTTGTCAAGCGTTCTCCTCTCTCATTTCTCTGACCCAATCCATAACTTCCTTTCACTCTTTTTTCGTGTTCTAATCTTTCGTTTCCAACTTTGGCATTAAAATCTCCCATTATTATCCTAATATCTTGCTTATTTGCTTTCTCTAATGCGTGTAGCAGTTCATTGTAAAAATCTTCAATTTCCTGTTCTTCAGCAGCTGCTGTTGGCGCATATGTTTGTATAATTGTGATGTTCTTTCTTTTCCCTTTCAGTCTGATTGTGACAATGCGGTCATTTATGGGATTATATCCTAATAGGGAGGCAGCTGTCCTTTTAGACAGGTAGAAGCCGACGCCACTCTGACCTCCTCTCTCTTTGCCTGAGTATATGAATGTTCCTCCTGATGGAATCGAAAAGTGCCCCTGGCCCGACCATCTGTGCTCTGAGATGCCCTGGATATCGATGTTTAGTCTTTCCATCTCGTTCTTCACTATGTACTGTTTTCCTTGGTATAAGCTTCTGACGTTCCATGTTCCTATTTTGATTATTTTTCTAAGACCGATGGCATGGTTTTCCGTGGTAACACAGTCAGGCTTAGCAGCAATCATAGCCTACAAATCTTAAAGAAAAGTGTTTTCAACCTTGGACAGTTTTATAGCACTGTTATTGACGGCTTTCAGCTTTATGAAGAAATCCTGGTTTGTAATACGCTTCTAAAAACCCGCGCAAATGTTCAGATTTTAAAAGCTGAGAAACTCCTCAAGTTTATTGTTCAGTATTGAGAGGAAACTGTGTTTTCAAACTTAATAGCTGCTGTTCAGATAATGCTCACCATTGCTTTGTCAATTTCCATGTGTGAACGATCTTTTAGAAAGTTACAAGTGACCTTATCGTATTTGAGAGTTTCAATGGTGCAAAAGAAACTGTCTACTTTAGCAACCATCAGCATTCAATATGACGAAACTTAAATAACAAATTTTGATGACATTATTGCTGAGTTTGCATCAGCTAAAGTTAGAAAAATCCATTTTTAGAGTGAATTTCCAAATCCTTTTTAAATATCTAGTACAATAAACAGTGAATTTTTGTCGATGTTTTCAGAATTTTTTTCCAAATACTAGTAACAATTATTTTTTATACGCATTGATAGTGTTTGCAGTTTCTAAAATGAAATGGTTTTAACAATGTGAGAAATAAATACGTGGTTATGGTTACAAAAGTATACTGGCAACCATGTATGATTCATTTTTTTATGAATAAAAGTTCATTTTGTTTTTAGTTATTTTGTAATCAGTATTATAACGAGTAACTAGTTAAAGTACCAATATAAGAATTCAGCCAGAATTTTACAGAACAGTTTTCAATGGGCGCCATTTGTTGTATTTGCCCTGGGCGCTTTCAACCCTACTTATGCCACTGACGATGTCCCAATATTAATAAAATATAACACCATAAGTTGTCTATGAAGACAAAACGGTAGGACATATAACATCGTAAGTTAACTATGATGACAAATTTGTCACTTATAATGACATCGCTCAGTCCCATGACAAAATTATGATGCCATTTAACACCATACACGATGTCACAGTGGGGGCGTTTAACACCATACTTGACTACGATGACAAAGTAGTGACATTTAACACCTTACCTTGGCTATGATGACACAATTATGATATTTGACACCGTATCTTGGCCACTTTGACAAAATGATGGCATTTAGCTCCTTACCATGACTTCGATTGCAAAATGATGACATTTAACACCTTACCTTGACTACGATGACAAGTTATGACACTTAACACCTTACTTGAATACGATGACAACGTTATGACATTTAACACCTTACCTTTGCTACGATGACAAAATGATACTAAAATATGACAAGCATCGCTCAGTGCGATGACGAAATGAAGATGACACTTAACACCTTTGGTGCATACGATTTTGGAAATGAAGACACTTAACACCTCTCCTTTCTACGATGTCAAAGTGATGGCATTTAACACGTTACATTACTACGATGACAAAATGATACTAAAATAAAACACCAGAGCTGATTATGACCACAATTAATGACTTATAATGGTGTCGCTCAGTGCGTTGACAATAGTGATGATATTTAACACCACAGCTGCATACTATGACAAAATTATGTAACACCTTACCTGATTACGATGCCAGCATTATGGTGAAATAAGGGACCAGATCTTATCACCATAGGCAACAGACTTGATTGCCTTTACGTTTCCACTGAATGGTAGGATACAGTGTTAACAATTTTTGCTCTAATTCCGGGCCCCTTTAACACACTTACGTTAGTATCATTTACTAAATCCTCAAAATGGGGATCCCTAAACTCTTGGCTTAGTTTGCTTAGAATATATTAACATTAACTAAAGTCAGATGACATGAACTATAACGTTTTGATTACTAACCACCTGCATATCCACGAATGTTGTTTATCAAATCTACGTATTTCTCTATATTACATTATTGCTGATCGATGCGGCGAAAAATGTTAAGAGCTATATATTAAAAAGTACAATGCTTATACTCTTCATTAAAACGGATGAACTAACCTATGAATATTACGAATTCCCCGACGCTGTGTCAAAGAGAACAATCAATATTTAAATACAGTTCACTTTTCCACCCCCGACATAATAATAATAATAATAAATTCTTTAAGCACCAAACACGGCGCATAAGGCAGAAACCAGTGCTCTCCAGGTTGTTCGTTGTGACGCCACTCCTCTTAGCTCTTGCACATTATTTAGGCCCAACGTTCTTCCTTCTCTTATTATTGTTCTTCTGAGTGTTTCTTTTGGTCTTCTTCCTTTTTTCCGCTTACCCTCAGGAACCCAAGTGAGCGCCTGTAGTGGTATTCTGTTGTTTTGCATTCGTAGGACATGACCGATATATGACCATCGTCTTTTCCTTATATAGTCGGAGACATATTTCTGCCTAGAGTCTTCTCTTATTTGTCGATTAGTCTTGAATTCTTTCCACTGATGTTCATGAGTTTTCTAAGACATTTGTTCTCGAATGTATTCAGCTTGTTCTCCAATGATTTTGTTATTTTCCAACTCTCACAGCCGTATGTTAACACTGAGATAACTTTTGAATTAAACAGACGAAGCTTGGTATGTATATTCATGATCGTAATTTCCAAATGTTAGATAATCTATTGAAGGCGCTAGCTGCCAAAGCAATTCTAGTATGGATTTCTCTTGTTGTGTCACCATCCTGAGTCATTTTACTGCCTAAATAATTGAAACTTTCAACTTTCTGTAGTTTTTCCCCGTTCAAGATGATATCAAAGGTCTCGTTAGAAAAGTTCATAGCTTTAGTTTTAGAGTTGGCATATTAACGAAAACAGAAAAGCGTATCTGTGGCTACCAAATAATGGTTCAGATTACTCCGCCGCATGTACTTGAAACCGTTTTATAAACTACCTGCATGTGCGCTGAAAATATAATATTATAATTATTATACATATTGCATATCCCGTTGATAACACTTGTATGCACACATTTTGGTGCCTTAAATTTTATAGCTGTTCTTGGGTAATTTTGGGTTGCTGATTCCAAAAATGTAATCAGATTTTTTCTATCAGCTCTAGTTTTTGAGATAACTAAGAATGACCATATTAGTAGGGCAATTGTTATGTACAATCCTAGAGTTAGGTGCTATCAGTGGCATTTTGACTTTAGTCTGCATTCATATTATATGTAATTACTGTGCATATATTACCAAAAAATGTAATAAAACTTTATCACTAGCACTTGTTTAGTCAACACGCAAAAAGGATCTTTTCGAGGACTTCCTGGAATGTGATATGCCCGGACAGTCACGCTTAAGGGTCCAACAGTAATCTGCCATCATGTGGGCATCCCAAAGTCCCTGGTATCTCTCTTCCATTGTTTTTATATCTTGGTGAAATCTTTCACATTGCTCCTCACTAAAGTCGCCAAGATTCTTCGGAAATAAATGTAAATGGTTATGGAGGTAGTGCAATTTTATGCTCATGTTGCATCCAAGTTCACAAAAACTCGACAGCATGTTTCCAACCAATTCAGAATAATTGTCTGCTTTAAAGTTACCCACAAGTTTTGCACAACTAAAACAAATGATGACCAGGCTGTGGACTCTGTTTTGTTCATGGAATCAATAAAATTTGGATCGTTTATTAACTTTCTAATTTGAGGTCCATCAAAAATTCCAGCTTTAAGTTTGTCTATGCTCAATTCTGGAAACTTTCTGCATAAGTAATTAAAACAGGTACCATCTTTGTTCCTATTTTTTTTTTTTTTTTTTTTCTAAGACCGATGGCATGGTTTTCCATGGTAACACAGTCAGGCTTTTGGCCGTCATCACGATTACCTGTACTGACGCTGCCAACGATCTCTTCCCCAGTTAAATATGATCTGCCTGGCCTGGGGTCCTCACCACCAGATCTTTGTGTAGTATTCAGATTAGCCATTATGGATTTCTTGGCATTGTACATCCAGTAGTTTGCCATTGCTTTCTGGATGGTTCTGGCCGCTTACCATTACAGTCCATGGTGCGCCCTCAGCCCGATACCAGGCCTTTCCAACTCCTGCCCTAGAAGCCGTTGTCAAAATATTATTGATCATCCGCCCGTTCGGCCAGCAGTTGTGTGTACTGTTTAAGGGGGACCTCCCTTTTTCAAGGCTGTACCCTTTCCCCTTACCTGTTTAACATTTATGCTGAGAATATCATGAGAAATGTAAGAGATGACCAAGAACACACAGAGTTTGACTCATTTAACATCGGCAGGTACCAGATCCCGGAAATCAGATATGCTGACGACACAGTCCTCCTATCGACCAACCCAGAAGGACTTGAACAATTACTTCTGTCCACCAAAAAACACAGCGAGGCCCAGAATCTATACCTAAACACCAAGAAGACCAAAGTATTGACAACAGACAAAGTAAAGACCAAACCAGAAATTGAAATTGATAACGAAGAACTGGAAAGTGTTAATGAATTCGAATACTTAGGATCAATCATTAACAGCTCTGGCGACTGTGCAGTAGAAATTAAAAGAAGACTTGCAATTGCTTCACATAAACTAATACAGATGAAAAACCTATGGCAAGGCACAAGCAAAGAAACAAAGTTACAACTGATCAGAGCATGTATATTCCCAGTAACAACATACGGCTGCGAGACTTGGACACTCAATAAAACAGTTGCAAAAAAGATTACATCATTCGAAATGAAATGCTACAGAAGGATGTTGAGAATACCATGGACAGAAAAAAAGACCAACAGAGAAGTACTGCACTCACTAAACGTACAGGAACATTGGCTCCTAAATACCATCGCAATAAGGAAGCTGAAATTTTTCGGTCATATAAAAAGACATAATAGCCTGGAAAAAACAGTGATGGAGGCATGGTCCCTGGAAAAAGGGGAAGGGGTCGACCTAGACGACGGTGGACCCAGGACATCACAGAGAGTCTGAACTTGTCTTTGGCTGATGCAGGTCGACTTGCCCAGAATCGTGATGCGTTCAGAGCAGCTGTAATGGAGACAACGTTCTGGAAAGAATACGTCACATGATGATGACCATCTTTGTTCAGTGCCTTAACAAACTGCTTCATCAAGCCAAGCTTTATATGTAATGGTGGTAGTAGAACTCTTTGTCGATCAATGAGAGGCTTATTGACAATATTTTTTTCTCTAACTTTAAATTCATCCCTCAATGGCCACTGTTTCTTTGTACAGTGCATATCTTTTGCCCTGCTATCCCACAAACATATAAAGCATGGATATTTGGTGAATCCCATTTGCTGGCCAAGCAAGAAGTTCATCATTTTAAGATCTACACAAACCATCCAGTTATGTTCTAAATACTTCAATTTTTCCAGAACTTTGCTTTTTGTAGCATACTCCTCCTTCATTGTAGTACAATGAGCAATTGGAATTGAGCCATATTTGTTACCATTGTGTAAGAGAACACCCTTCAAACTTCTTTTAGAGCTGTCAATGAAAAGTCGCCACTCATCTGGTGTATAACTTACACCCATTTTGTTAACAAGACCTCCTACATTAGTACAAAACACAAGGTTGTTTTCTTTACAAAAGAATGGAATAAAACCTTGCTCTCTGCTGCGATAAAATGTAACCTTTGTTTCAGCAGTCAGTAATTTTTTTTTCTTTCAATCTTGAAGCCAAAAGTTCTGAAGATTCATTGGAGAGATATAGATCTTGGATTAGATCATTTAGTTCAAGCTGGTTGAAGCGTTGAGCATCTGAAAAATCATCTTCGAAATCACTATCACTGTCACTTGTCGTTCCACATGCCACTGCTGTCTCATCTTCTAGCAGGGAATCTGAAATCTGACTGAAAGTTGGAATTGGTATGTCATCTCCGTGTGCAACAAGTCGCCTAGCAGAATCTAAATCTGGATATTTCCACTTTTTGTGATTTTTTCCATTAATTCCCTTAATATTCACAACACAGAAATAACAGACATCATAGTGGTTCTTGGGCTCTCTCCAAACAATTGGAATTCTAAATTTTAAACATTTTCTTTTCCCACAAGTCCACAGTCGCAGGTGTTCAACGCATGTTTTGCAAACAATATGAGGAGCCCAAGACTTGTCCTGGTCACCTAGTTTTGCTTTAAAGTAAGCAAAGTATGCCTTTTTCACAAAAAACAGTAATATGCTTCCTATGTTCTTCTTTGAAAGTGTACTCTCCACAAATATAACAAAATAAATGCGGTGAAAGAAAACATGCTCTTCTTGAAGATGATGCCATTCTCTGTTAGAAGTGTAATAAATAATACAGGGTGACCCAAAAAAAAAAACGGGTCTGCGCGCGCACAAAAAGTGCTAGCGCGGACCCGTTTTTTTCCGGTCACCCTGTATTAATGAAATACAAAAATGTCTGTATCTCAAAAACTAGAGCTGCTACAGACAAGTAAATGTGATATTTGGATTGAGCAGGCCTCATTTATGTACAATCAAGAGTAAAATGTTTGGCACGAAAATTTTTTTTTTTTTTTTTTTAGGGCTGTGTAATGTATTGTGTCGTACAATCTTAGACATACTCAACGCCTTTTAACTTACCACGGAGCATAGGCATTCAACAAACTTGTGCAAAGTCGTCCTGTGCCGAGTCGTCCTCTGCCAAGTCGTCCTCTGCCGAGTCGCCCTGTGCCGTGTCGTCCTGTGCCGTGTCGTCCTGTGCCGAGTCGTATTGTGCCGAGTCGTCAGCTCCAGGTCTTTCCAAGTCTTCCTCATCAATTTCATTGTTCTCTCCAGTTGTCTTCTCCGTGCCCTGTCCTGTCTTTCTCTACATGTTTTACCGTGGGGATTACTAAACAAAGATTACCTTGTTCTCATGCCTTTCCACCTTTTCTCGCACAGTCCCCGGTTATCAGTGTTGTAATTAGCTTTTTCTACTGCCACCTGTGCAATTTTCCCTTTTTCGTTTAATGTACGAACATTCCAGGAGCCACAGGTAGAAGCGGCAGCGATTTCGTTCGAGCAATATTTTCCAAATCAGGGAGTTTTTTTGCTTTTATTTTTATATTTTCTGTTTAATTTTCACTTTCTGTCTTTTCTGTTTTTGTTTGTCTGTCCCTTACGAAGGCCCCATGGCCGCAGCGTAGGTCGTTTCTTGTCTATTGTCATAGGAAGACGTATTACACCGTTTTTTCACTCCAGAAGATAGCAGGTGAGTCAGCAACTCAGCTTCAGTCGGCTTTCTATGGATCTCGTCATGAGCCTTCTTACCAACGCTAATGGGGTCGTGGTGGCTAACAGGTAAGGCGTCTGCCTCAAATTCTAAAGGTACCGGATTCGACTCTCAGTAGAGAGAAAATCAATTAATCAATACACTTGAGCTCCCCAAGGAGCATAGGCCTTCAACAAACGTATGCCAAGTCTTCCTGTTCTGTGCCATCCGCTCAAGTTCTTTCCATGTTTTCCTCATCATTTTCACCTCTGTATCCAGTACTCTTCTCCTTGTGTTTTTGGTCTACGTCTGCCTCTCTTTCCCTGTGGATTCCAGAACAAGGACTGCCTTGTATTGCTATCAACAGGTTTCCTCAATGTGTGTCGTATCCATCGCCAGCGTCTTCTTCTCAGCTCTTGTTCCACTGGCACTTGTCTGGTTCTTGTCATCAATTCCACATTTGTGACTTTGTCATACCATTTAAATCCTTCTATTCTACGCAAGCACCCGTTTATAAAAGTATGAATTTTTGTGGTTGTTTTTTTTTTTTTTTTTTGTTCTCCATATTTCAGAGCCATACAATAGGACTGACTTGACATTTAAGTTGAAGATTCTTATTTTCGTGTTGGACTTGATTTCTCTTGTTCTCCAAATGTTTCCCAATGCAATGAAAGCTCCTCTTGCTTTTTGTATTCTTATTTTAATATAATTGGGTCTGTCCCTCCAACTCTGTCTTATTACTGCCAAGATATGTGTACGATTCTACAACCTTTACTGGTGTTTCTTCAAGTTCAATCTTGTTATCATTTCTTGCATTTATTCTGATAATCTTTGTCTTTTCCCTGTGTATTTTCCGGCCCACTTGTTGTGACCTCTCATCGATAATTTTCATTTTCTCTTGCATCTGATTATGGTTATGAGACAGAAGAGCCAAGTCATCTGCAAAATCTAGATCTTCAAGCAGTTTAGTCAGATTCCACTGGATTCCATTTCTTTTGTGTGATGTCGATGTTTTCATACCCCAATCTATTGCTAGTACGAAAAGACATGGAGACAAGAGGCATCCCTGTCTCACTCCAGTTCTAATCCTAAACGGTTCTGTAAGTTATCCTTCATGAAGAACTCTGCATATAATATCTTCATAGGTCTTCCTTATTACGTTAATGATGTTCATGGGAACTCCATAATACCTCTTCAACTTCCAAAGTGATTCTCTGTCTACACAGACAGATGCCTTTTCATAGTCCACGAAGCCGAAGTATAGTTGTGAATTCCATTCCAGACTTTGTTCATCTACTATTCTCAATATCGCTGTCTGGTCTGTACAGGATCTGTTTTGTCGACAACCTGCTTGTTCATATCTCAGTTGGTTGTCTATGGACTCTTTTAATCTCTTAATGATGATTATGTTTAATACTTTTCGTGGCACTGGTAATAACATTATTCCTGTATAATTTGTGCACTATGTAAATTTCCCTTCCTAGGCAACTTGACCAGATAACCTTCCTTTTATTCTGCTGGTATTTCCTTTCTCTCCAGACTTTGCCAAGTAGTTTGTATAGTATCTCTGTAGAAGAATCAATATCCGTTTTGATATCCTCTGCTGGAATTCCATCTGGACAAGCTGCTTTTCCATCTTTCAGAAGCTTTATGGCTGTCTTTATTTTATGTACACTTCGTGAGCCTTGGCTTTGGAGCTTCTGGTTTTGCTTCTGTTTAAATCTGTTTTCTTGTTTTTCCTGTCTGCTATCTTGCTAATGGTTTCTGTTGTTATCCATGCTTTGTGCTGATGTTCTCTTTTTCTCAGTACTTCTTCACATGTCTCGTTCCATATATTTGTTACTTGTTGCCAGTGGTCTTCCGTATCTGTTTCATCTTCCAGCTGTTGGAGTACTTGGTATTTGTTGGATACTATGATTGAAAATTTTTCTCTTATTTCCTGATTTCGTAGATATCCCACATTATACTGTTGTCTATAGCTATATGCTGTTGTAAATTTCTTGAGTTTTAATTTGTCTTTTAGCCAACAGAAGATGGTGATCTGATACCACATCTGCTCCTCTACATACGTTTACATCATGCAATGATGACCTAAACTTCTTATGCATATGTGATCAATCTGATACTCAGTTCTGTGGTCCGGTGATATCCATGTTGCTTTATGTATTTTTTTTTATGTGGAGATATGCTTCTTCATATAGCTAGTTGATTTAAAGCACAGAAGTTTGCTAATAGTTCCCCATTCTCGTTCTTCCTACCTAATCGATGCTTTCCCATAACACATAACTTATTCTCCAGGCTTAAAGGTCTAAAGATATTTGGACATGCGTGTGACGAAATAGACGACCTCTTCGCGACCTCGGTTTCACTCCGACATGATCAGAGACATATTTTGTACTTATTTTTATACTTTTAAAAGTACCAATTTCTTCTCATTATCGGTTAAAGAGCAAGTAGTTTGTATGTTCAAACATTTGTGACACTCCTTGCAGATAATGTTTATGACAGCCTGTGAGAAGCAAATAGATAAGATGAGCACCGGCCTGTTTAGATTAAACCGCTAGTAAGCGACTCATATGTTGACAAGCTGGGCAAACACGGTGTTTTTACGTACTCATACGACAGATAACGAGATTACTGTCTGGGTGACACATGTGGGCAGACAAGTGTGACATAATCGCTTCCGTTCACTTGTTTAAAAGTAATCATGGATTTATTACATTTGAAACATTATGAGTCTACACATGTGTTTGCAAGAGTGTATGCAAGGCCCCAGATTTCATTATATGGTAATACGTTAACTTTTGCTTCACACACCTCATTTCACGTGGAGTATTTTAAGAAATCATCACACTCTATCTGCATGATTTGAAATGATTGGATCTTTCTGATTCGATTCATAACAACAATGTGTCGGAAGATAGGAATATAGTCTGACCATTTCGCAGTTTTATTTCACTGTGAATTTCACGCTCGCCAAGACAACATCAGACCTCGGCAGAGTGAAGACTAGATTCATAATTCCTTTTTTTTAACTGGACCTTTTATTGGAGAACCAAATAAGACATACAAAGCACAGGATATCTCTACATTTTAATAAAGAACACCGGGACTAAGAAACTAAAGAAACACACGGAGTCAGAGAAGGAATCTATTGTCAAATTAAAGACACCCCAGACATGTGTAAGAGACCGACTCGTCTCTGTGGTGAAATTCTAAATACAATATCTAAATTAGAATATAACAGTATAGTGCATAAAGTCAAATATAGGATAGTAATACAAATTTTCGTCGAGAATTGTTGTCGTCACCCACGCCTTCAGCGTATTAGTTAATAACGCACTAGCCGAACAAAAAGGGTACCCAATTTTTCAAATTCGTAAATGAGATAAACGTAACACTTCCCAAGTTCAACGAAGTATTTGCCTAAAAGACATAGTGGAGAGAGGGCGAGGAACGGATAGATGGCCCAATGCTAATCGCGTCTCGCATTGTTTCTAAAAATAAAACCAACTGGCAAGCCTTGCCTAGGGCGATTTTCAAAATACGATGAAAAAGTAACAAATGTTCGGGAATTGGGTCATGCAGACAGCATTTATGACGTAATTCTCACGTACTACGAGAGACTCTCGTAATTAGCTGGAAATTAGTGCAAAAAGACATGAATAGGTTGGATATTATGGAAAAAATATGGAATTCAAAACCAAGCCACCTAGCCCCATAAAAATTATATCTTCGTGTACCTTAGGACTTCCTGAGCAAGAATAGGGTGTTAGTTACACAAATAGTCCATTAAATAATCAAATATTGGTAATAATACTATAGTGGATCGGACGGACTGTCAGGACAAGTCATGCCTGCTTGATTTTTTTTGGGCATATTATGGTAAAACTTTGCGGAAATAAAGACTAAGAAGGTACGAGAGATTGGATTGGATATATTTTGAAGGAAGGCGAAATATTATTGGCCGACCTCAAAATAAAAATATACTAACCGAGTAACGAAGGGGAAGTTTGAATTTTATTTTGCAAGACTTGTTTACAATTGAGATATGCGTAGTCATTGGTCAGCTTACCAAAGCTGCATTTAAACTTGAAAGGCTTAGATGCCATTTTTTTCAAAACCTTAGTTGAAGCAGGTGAGTTGAGAGCAGCATTGCTGTAGACCATATTATCTCAGCAGTCTGGACAAAGGCAGAAGGAACAAAAGTGTATTTCCATTGCCAGTCAACGTATTAATTGTGTGCTTTTCATTGAATATTGTGGTAAGGAGAATATTAATTATCTTTTATTTAAAATAAATTGGAATGTGAGAAAATGTTAGATGAAAATCCATCATGATTAGTAAGTACATAGGTCCCCAGCACTCAGACAGGGCCTATAGGGTATCTATTCGATAATTAGCTACCAGAGAGAGGTAGATACCAAAAGACATGCGGGGGTCCTCATGAATCATATCACCCATCTTATTTTATGGAAAAAGATCAGTGCAAATGGCAGAGGCGTAACCACTATTAGGAAAAAGAAATGAAAACTGGTATAAATTGTTCCATCAATCTAGAGTGGAGAAGTAAGGTTGGTCAGAAAGAGCTGACCAGGTTCTTTTGTTAAATTGTATTATTATTTGTAAATTGGGTGGAATTAATGTGAAGTTAAGACAGGAACATAACTTTCATTTACAGGGGTTCTGCTGGCACTTATCTGGTGTCAATGAATTGTCTGTGTGAGAAAGCCTACACTATTGTGAGGAGTCCCTCTTACTAAGTCTGTACTCAAGCATTTGAAAGACCAGAGGAGACTGTGGTTGTGGCCGACTCCACGACAACTGCTGTGATTCCTGGGTCTAGATAAGTCATAATATCTGGCCTGGGACAACTTATCATAAACATTAAGCGAATCTCCTGTATACCAAATAACATTTCCACCCAAGAACTAAATAAACAAGTATAGGTAACAGAAGAATTATGGGATGATTATAAATCTCCAACCTGTCTCCAAATACCAGTAGTCATCATATATTAAGTAATACTATTTGAAAGATTATAATTGTAACAATGTGCCTTGGACATATGGTCCTATTTATGTATATATATATATATATATATATATATATATATATATATATATATATATATATATATATATATATATATATATATATATATATATATATATATATATATATATATATATATATATATATATATATATATTGATTCACTTGAGTTGTGGTCCTGGCCAAAACAAATTTTGGTTCAGGACAAATAAATTTGAGAAAAAAAAAATTCCAAACTATAAATTTACCCACTGGTGTTAGTTAAGTTCATAATAGCATTTAGTATCGGTATATGTGTATGTGTTTGTATTGAATTCTTATAACATCACTCTTACATTACCCTAGACACTAAACGTAGCTCTCAATCATACTAGGCCAAAATATAACGAGTGAGATCGTAGGTGGTATCAGCAAGGTGCTCTGAAACACAGCTATCAATTGTCTACATCAGGGACCTTCACAGATTGACCTCACTCAAGTACAACTTTATTACACACCAATCGTCTTAACATCAAAACCCACCACAGTCTCTTTTATTCATCTGAGCAACAAGCCTGTAGCCATGATTGGCGTAAGTTGTGCATTTTTCATTCTATTTTTCATTACTAACATGTGAACAAACATATATATATATATTGTATATTTATATCTGGAAACAGTCTGCATCACTGCAGTCTTGCTGAGAGAGTAGGGATCGCAGAGGGAAGGCAAAACCCGGTCCCAAAAACTGCCGTGCTGAAGTCGGATGTGTCGACCGAAAGGTGCAGATATCACAGCTCCGGCGTAAACAGACACAACGCAACCAACGTCCTTTTCAGGACGAACGAGGAAGAAGAAGAAGAAGAAGTTCTCGTTACGAAACTATCAATAAAGCAATCACCAGCCCGTGCTGGTATATATATATACCAGCACGGGCTGGTGATTGCTTTATTGATAGTTTCGTAACGAGAACTTCTTCTTCTTCTTCTTCCTCGTTCGTCCTGAAAAGGACGTTGGTTGCGTTGTGTCTGTTTACGCCGGAGCTGTGATATCTGCACCTTTCGGTCGACGCATCCGACTTCAGCACGGCAGTTTTTGGGACCGGGTTTTGCCTTCCCTCTGCGATCCCTACTCTCTCAGCAAGACTGCAGTGATGCAGACTGTTTCCAGAACCACCACGTGGAGGTGGAGTAGGGTCTTATTCAGCTCTGGTTCGCTGACTCTGATGCAAGCAGTCAAGCTATGGGTCACTGACTGCATTCTCTATTGCTGCATCTTTGGGTCCCGTAACGAGAACTTAAAGCATAAAGTAGTTCCAGCTTTCCTATGGAGCAAGGAGGGAAAGATGAAAGAAATGATGTACATTCTAAGCAGAATACTTACATTTTCAAAGCATTCTAAATGTCCCTATAAACATAGTCACTTTAAAATTAATGTAAGTTTTCAAGCTTAAACCAGTGTACATGTCTATGTGAAAATAATCATTTTAAAGTAATGGAAGTTTCAAACGTTTCAATCAGTGTAAAACATAAATGAAAACATATTCAATTTATATTGTGAACACTTTTCAAACAGTGGAGATGTATATGTAAACAGACTCTATCTGTATTGTTAACCTTTTCATTTAAATATAAAGTATCTATGAAAGCTGTTCTATTTAAATGTAAAGAAAGTTTTATCCCGAGGGATTAAATTTAATTCTCATGGAGGGTAAAGTCTGAGTAATTGGAATCGTGGTATGGGAAGATATGAACCCGTAACTATGTGTTGGGAAACGCCATACTCAGAAGAGCGTTTCGTTCTATTCTTTTACCATAGTTATTGGTGGTACCTGCAGAGTGTACCATCTCTGGAACAAGAAAGGAACCGTGGCCTAAGCTTTAAGACGCAGGACTCACGTGGTAGACTCTCCTTGACATTTCTGGGAAACGAGCTACCCCCGACAACCTTGATCACAGACGAGCGCGAGCAGAGTGAAAAGAAGCAACCCATAAGAAAGAGCAGAACCGTCATTGGCAGCTGTTCAAATATATGCAGCTACTTGACCATCTTGTAATATTTCACATTCCCTAAAGGCTGTGATGATAACTTTTCTTGATCCATAACTATTCAAATTATTTCCAACTGTTAAAACCTGAAGTGTTTATTAAATTTTGTTATTTGTAATGTTACAAATTTAACTTCGATTTAATCATTTTAAAGTTACTGCATGTTTGTCTCAGTCAAATTACTACCCACGCTCTAAACAGAGCTATACTAAAATAATAGAAATCCACTTAGTATATCAGGGGTGGGGGGCTTAAACGGGCTGAAAGTAATAAGTGCTTAAATCCTTCACAAAAGCGTCGGCAGACTTACAGAGTTTAACATACTCAGCCAAAGCAGTATTGTTCTCGCTTATTCTGAATATCTTGTGAAGACTCCATTTGTAATAGAAGTGTCATCACCCTTCTATCTACATCTCTGCCAAGGTAGATATCTTTGAAGCCCATATTAGATATTCTTGAGTTTTGGCCACTGTTGGACCACTACTACAAAGCAGGGGAGGCATTACCGTCATCATGCGCCCTAATATAACCGGCTAGGTTGAACGGGATGCGCCTCGCTAAAACTAAGCAAAATTTTATTATTAATGGACTTTTTCCCATGATTTCTTCAAAGCCTGTTCCTATTTTCGCGTTTAGGTCCCCAATCAAAATTGCGATGTCCTTTCTTTTCTTTTCGTCCAAGACATTTTGTTGTATGGTGTAAAAGTCTTCTTTCTCCGATTCTTCTTTATCATTTGTTGGTGCATAACATTGGATGATGTTTATATTTACTTTCTTTTTTGCTGATTTAAACCATGCTGTTATAATTCGGGGTCCCATTGCCTCCCATTCTATAAGTACCTTCTGTGCTTCCCTAGACAGCATTATAGCCACCCCTTCACTTCAAGTGCTGAGGACAACACCATTTCTCCTGTGATCAATCAGGAGATCCAGGATATCAATCCTGTAATATGGCATTTCTGCTGCTACCTGTGCAGTTTTCTCTTGTTCACACAGAGTGCGAACATTCCAGGTGCCAATCCTGGAAATTCTCCTAGACGAAAAAAGATTAGGCGGCAACCCAGACTCCTTTCGGCTTTCTCTGGGTTGCTTCATGCGCCTCCTTTCCAGAGGACTTTCTTCTGTCTTGGGCGATTGGAGTTGATTTATATTGTGTATTTCGCTTGTCTATATTTGTTGAAGTTTTTTCGGTAAAACGTTTTTTACTGGATGGGGTAACCAGCCCCATGCCCAACCCTCCTTAGTCGCTTTTTACGACTTGCATAGTAGGGTACAGTGTTACTATTCTTTGCTGCCCTTTCTGGTCCCGGTAACACACGGGTGTAGAGGGAATATAACTTATGGAAATTTTTTTTTTTTCAGAACTAGTTGTCCTAATGATGTCAACCCCCCCCCCCCCCCCGCCCGCCCCCCCCCCCCCGCCCCCCCCACCCCCCCCCCCCACCCCCCCCACCACCCCCACAAAAAAAAATTTTTTTTTTTCCTAAAACCCTTTATAAATAAACCCCCCCCCCCCCCCCCCCCCCCCTCCCCCCCCCCCCCCACCCCCCCCCCCACCCCCCCCCCCCCCCCCCCCCCCCTCAACCCCCCCCCCCCCCCCCCTCACTCCCCCCCCCCCCCCCCCCCCCCCCCCCCCCCCCCCACCCCCCCCCCCCCCCCCCCCCCCCCCCGCCCCCCCCCCCCCCCCCCCCCTTCCCCCGGAAATTGCGCACTTTAAAGATCCCACGGCAGTTGGAAATCGTAAAGAGTAGGCAATAAGGCCGCTGCCCTGGTCAAATTTAAAAATTAGAAACTTAACCACTACACAAATATTTATAGAACGTGTGATTCCTATTTACACAAATTGGAATTCTCGCCGGTGTTACGGAGTTCGTGCACTGTGCTGAGATCCTCGTTGTGTGATCTAATGGAGGAGATCGGAGCACTGATGGAGTTGTCCGTGTGCAATGAAGATAGTCTTAAAACCAAAAACCCCAAAAAACCAAAGGACCTTCTTCTGTCATGGACGGCTTAAATGAATTAATCTTTCTAGTTCACTTGAGTATATTGCTTGGTGAAGTTTTTTGTGGCTTGTATTTTCTTCAGCATGTAGTGGCCTGTCCCGTGCTCAACCCTCATTAGTCGCTACTTACGACATGGTAGTTTACACTGTTACTATTCTGAGCTCCACTTTTCCGGACCCAGTTACACACAAGTGAATCATGGTAATTAAATATCTTATACAACAGCATGTTATTCTTTCCGTCTGCCGAAGTCCGTGTTATTAAAAGTGCGTGGTAGCCAAATAGCTGACCAGATGTTGTATCTACTTTTTCCTCTTCAAGTAAAATATTAGCTGGCATAGGTGATCAAACACCAAATTAAGACTGTATGAGTGCTGTGTGCTTCTCTATGGTGCGGAATGCTGGAGAGTAACATAGAAGGAAATGTCGAAACTGTCCTCCTTCCACACAATCTGCCTAAGGAAAAGTCTCGGAATCTTTTGGCCGAATACCATCAGCAGCCAAGAACTACTTATTTGGAGCAACCAGGAGGACATGCACACCATCATAGCTGGCAGACGCTGGAGTTGGGTTGTCCACGTCCTCAGAAGGGACCCTGATAACATCACAAGAACAGCTATGCTTTGGACCCCCGAGTAAAAGCGAAAGAGAGGCCGACCAAAAACAACTTGTCGGAGAACTGTGGAATCCGAGATGCAAAGAATGAACCAGAGTTGGGGCACTGTACGAAGGATGGTAGCCGACCGAGCAAAGTGGAATCAATTTGTTGCTGCCCTACAAGACGCCACCAGGCGTGATGGCCACCTGTGGTGAGATACATTGATGCAACGATAACATCATTAATTAATTATATATTAAAGTCAAAATAATAGCAGAAGAAATAAAATTAGTGAAGTTGTAACGTGTCTTCTTCCAGCGCCAGAAAACGCATTGATTTAGGTAGGATAGAACATAGTGGGAAATCTTATCGCCGCGTTGGTAGTATTAGCCTTTAAAACGCACCCGTCAAGGGTTAACGATAAAAGTTTGTAAAAGCTACTAGCGTATTGGTTCCAGGAAAGATAGAAAGAATAAAACACACAAACGCATAAGATTGAGAGACCGAACACCTGCTGCCGGCTTGTCAAGTGTTAGAGGTTTGAATTAGTTACTCAGGCCAACCGTGCGAGACATGCCGTTAGCTGGTGTCGAAAACGATGTCGCAAGTTTGAAAATTTAAAAATACCCCGCTAGTCCAATACATTTCTAACCACAGACACTGTGGAAAAATATATATACACACACGCATAATTACTTCCTATCGGGAAAAAGGAAGATCTGAGGCGATTTTTATAACATTCAAGTAGTGGAAACTTAGAAAACAACGAACACCAAAATGGAAAATATATTGAATTTTTTATTAATAGGTTTAGGGTTATAAAAGTTAGCTAGTCTTAGAGCGGGTCTTGTCATGATGGGTAATATGCTTTTGAATCAAAAATCCGATAGATAGAAATAAAGTTATAGACAAAAGACGGTATTTGTTCGAACAGACAGACCAACACATGCTCGTTTGGACTTGCACTAACGGTGACTTTTTTTGACGCGTCCTTGAAAAAGGCAGGAAAAGGTTACAAGTAGTTTGTTGTAGAACGGGGCAGCAAAGGGGGAGAAAAATTATGGGATGGCTTTACACAAAAAATATTTAGCAGTAGAGATGTAAGAATGAGAGAGGAAAAAACTTGGTAGTGTCGAAAAATCAAGTATGTTTTGCTTTTAATTTCAAAATTGTCGTTCGGTCATTGGCCAAAGCCTTTCATATTATTAAGAAAACTCAACGGCTTGACGCCATTTGTAGAAGATAGTCCCGAGAGCAGGACGTTGTGAATTTTGTGAAAAGTGATTAGCCTTATTAAAGCAAATATATATGAAAGTATAGGCATCACAGTCCAGCCAGCAGCACATCTGGAATCTGCTATTCAACGTACATGTGTTTTTTTCATTGAATTCTGGTAAGACCGACATTATTCATATATATTTTGTTTAAAAATGTGAGTGAGAGATGCTGCCATCACGACTAAGTAATCAGGTCCCAAGCTGATTTATGCAGGGCTTGAAGGGGAATTAAGATGAAACACATTGGCAGTTTTGAAAATGCACATGTCTTGTGAAATAAAATGTTTTCTTAGGTGACCAGAGGGACACAGCTCACCTATCCCATTGTATGGTAGAAAAGAAAGATTAATAAGATTATTGCAGATGCAGTGCCGCCTTTGTAGGAGAGACATGTGAACAACACTGGTACACTGTGGAATGGATGTGCTGGATTGGTCCATCGGATATGACCCAGCTCTTTATTTCTTATGTATGCTCTTTTGTATATAAAACACAGTCTAAATAAGATATCACCCAGGAGACATTGTTTCATTATTACAGGGTCTTATCTGGCACTTGTCTGGGGCCAGAGTTCTATGTGAAAGCTGTTGAGAAGTTTTGGAGGCCAGTAGTGATAGGGGTCGCCAGTATCCCCCCTATTACTTTTGGAGCAGTGGTCATTCGGCAGAAAGAATTCAGACAGTTCCAGTGGGCCAGATAAGTGAAATATCTGGTACCCTAACAGTACATCAGCTATAAGAGCAGCATACCCCTGTATCCAAGAAATAAAATAATTCCATAGTAAAATGAACAGTGACATTAGATGGTAAAGAGACTGGGAGTGATTAAAAAATCCCAAACAGCCATCCAGTGTTAGAAACCAGTTATAGACAGATTTTATTAACACTATTAGTATAATTTAACAGTAATTGTTTGGACACTTGTCCCTGTGGGTCTAAAATTTATATTTTGTATATATCTTGAATTCCTTCCATTTTTAAAGTCCTGACCAGAAGAATACTAGGTTCAGGACCAAATAAATCATACAGAAAATTATTAATTGTACAAAGTTATCCCAGGTGTTACTTCCTTTAATCTTAGACCTTTAATACTTGTTTGTATGGCTGGGTATTATTGTTAAAGTACCATCACACCACACTTGCATATCCCTAGACATTAGACGTAGCTATCATTCATACTAGTCAAGAATAAGTCTGCTTGAGGCCATAAGGTGGTAGCAGAAAGGTATCCTGATAACTCAACCCTAAATTTGTTAAAATCAGGAACCTTTGTCGTGGAATATTCTAATCCACATATATAAATTATCAAGTAAATATAAAACCTAATAAATAAATTCTAATAACGAAAAGAGCAATGGTAAAATAACAGTGCTGTCACAAAGAATGTACTCGAAATCCCCTTGGTTTTATGCTTCGTCTGCAAATTGTAACGCTTTCACGTTGATAGTAAAAGCCTACTATATTATTACCCGCTTTCTTCAATGAAACGTGTGCTGTATTTCTTGGAAAAACATTGAGAGGCAGACTGCGTAATGACCTAAATTAATCCTAACATTAATTATATTACGTTACCAAAACGAACGAACAGATGGACTAAAGGATAGAGAGAGGGGCGAATGAAATCAGGAACGCATGCAAAATTAAACACGCGTCTCGCTATTAATGCCACCCTAAACACGCGTCGCGCGATACACAAATGCTGCCATCACGCGTGTAAGACTACATGCACTAACTTTATTTCAATCGACAGTGATAAAATACATTACCCTTCCCAGAGTTAGGTTTTAAAAAACCTGGGAAACGCTTATTAGAAAAGATAACATTATATGGGTTTACGTTTGAAAACATTACAGTACCCAGACAGCACATCTTCGAAACAGGAGGTAGAAGAAATTGCATATTTTGAACGCAGCCACTTAGCTCTATTAAATATATATATTTGGGTTCCTTAGGGTTTGCTGACAAAGAATATGTACAACGTTATGCAAATAGTCTAGGAATTGACAAGTTATAGCCAAAATAAAATGATGGTGCTGTCAGACAACACCCAAAATCAGAATCGCTCAGTGGTAGATTTTTTTAATCCACCATTGTACGGGAAATGGGCCACAAGTTACATTTGAACTGATTGGCTGGAATGATATGTAAGGCTACACACGATTAGTCGGACTATAAATACTATCTTTGGTTGTTAGGGGAGACGCAGGAAGTTAAAATTTTTTCAAACCCTTGTCGAAACGTGGCTCCATTGGCTAGACTCGCTGATATACTCACTTAGAAGCGTTAGTTCGAGACCACTAGTCATATAAGCTTGATAAAGCAACAGTGCGTTGAAGCCAGCTCACATTTTTGTTAAAATAAAAGCCTGGAACATAAGCAGATGGGAATTTGTGCCTGTAATTGTGCCAGAATTCATTGCTAATCAACGTATCTGTGTTTGTTTCCATGAATTGTGGTAAGCTTGAAACATTCAGTATCTTTTAATGAAAATTGAATGTGAATTGTTAATTTATGCCTGTATATATGTGTAGTTCAGTAGCAACCTGATGTAAAGCCTATAATGCTCCAGCCTGAACAGAAGGTGTCGGAGGAAAGTAAAACTGCATGGAATGGCCAAACAGTACACTGACACCTAGATTATTGATTAGACAGAAATAATGCTGGAAGTGCAGAGGCGTAGTAACCATTAAGGAGGTTAATGCTGGTATAAAGTATTTCAGATGAAGCTGACAGTTGGCCTAACGCTCTGAACTCAATGTTTGTGATGTATTGTGCTCAGTGTAAAAAGAGAGTATAAATTAGTTATGAAGTAGAAGGTACATCCTTCTTGTTTTCAGGGACCGTGGTCTTGATGGTATTGAGCAGCACCTGGTCAGAGCTTTGCTGAATCCAGAGTCGGACAGCATACTCCTTGGGCCATTTAGCTATCAGTGAGGTGTCTCCAGAGCACAGGGGAGAAATCGAGCAGAGGAGTCTTTTCCTGCCGCCATCACGCAAGATAAGCTGATGTGGCCAGCTGAGCTCAAAATTATGTACCCCCATCTTAAAATAACATTGTAACATAAACTTAAGAGGGGAAGTAAATTGTTTTAATATCAGGAACTGAGAACATCTCCAATACTAGTTCCCATAAAGACAAACTATTGAAGTCATGATGACAAATACCAACAGAGCTTGAACAAAACAAAACCAGTATTACCTCATATTACTACTACAAAACTGACACACATAGGATACTTTTAATAATATATGTCACTACAATATTCATATTGATAAATTCTGTACATATAACTTGTAATTTAAATTGATTGTGATTCCTGGTTCCCTTTGTAGTTGAATCAGGACACATATTCATTCATGCCAGCAATGAATACATATTGTTATTTGAAAAGTTATCAGTGACTCTTTTAAGATATCCTTGTAGAGTTTTTTATGTATGTGAGTGTCACAGTGTTGTCAAGTGTGGTGGAATAAATTAAATTGTTTATCGTCTGTTGTTGTTATGACTTACACTTCATCATACACATACCCTAGACATACAACGTAGTCATCACACTATTCCAGAATAATTCTGACTGAGATATATATATATATGTGGCAGCAAGTAAGGTTATCTATAATACCCTACTCTTATTAGATATAGATACCTTCACAGCTGATCTCAGTCAGTACACTAAGTCCCCTATAAATTTTTATAACATACCACTTCACCACAACCTTCACAGCTGGCCTCATTCAGTACATTAAGGAAAGTATCAACATCATTTCATAACATCAAAACCCACCACAATAAATTGGGGTCTCTTCTTCCGGGATTTGAACTTGTTAGTTGTTTAGTAATTTAAATATTGTAGCACTAGTGTCCCCAAAAGTTATAAAAGTATTTAAAAGGGAAAATAAAAGCTGATGGACTGTTGAGAGCCAGTAATTAGTTAATTAATTGGTTAATTAATTAGTTAGTGATAGTACTCTGTTAATTAAGAGTTTGGAAAAATTATATTAGATCATTTTAAAAGATTGAATATATGGCCGACATAGCAAAGTTCAGATCTGGCTAGTGGGTGGGGGACTTAGTGGCGTCGGGGAATGGGGTGGCGGTAAGGGGGGAGGGGTTTGGTTTTAGGCTACGCACCGGGGCGGCGGCCCTCAGCCTGGAGGTAGGTTGGTAGGGGGTTAGGTTGCCAACCTGAGGGAAA